>MEHQ01003727.1:0-17016 GCA_008828725.1 Saccharina japonica
TTCAGTGAAATATAGAATTACACTGTTTGCCTTGGGGTCACGCTTGGGTCACTGGTAATTTTGGTGCGAAACAAATGAGGTATTGCCTCCTTTCGAGTGCAGGGACGCTGCCCTACAAAATAAGACACGTGAGGGACGAAACAGCGTCTATCATAAGACAAGCCCCTGCTGAAAAAGGGCTGTTAAGACATTCTTTAAGACATATCTTAGCCGCCCCGGACCCCGGTATTATATGATATTTTAATCTAACGCGCACGCTCCACTATTTGGTGGCCCAAAGAAGAGACTGCCTTATATTATTCGCCTACGAGACGCCCGGCACCGACGCGTTTGCCTTCACGCAATTAAAATGTACACTTAAGGGATCAGAAGAGCGTACCCGAAAGGCATAGCCCCTGCTGGAAGAGGGTCTTCTAGAAGAACATTATTTAAAGACAGTCTTAGCGCTAGAGGCTTAGGTGAAAGTACCGTCTCCTGACATCTTTTGAGGAGTGATGTTATGCATTCTGACGTCATGTCTCATCAGTGACACACACCACCAAAAACGAAATTACGAAATTAAATTACAATGTACAACCCACCTCGCTCACAACCACACATAAACCGAGCACACAAGTACGTGGATTTTGATTTGGGGGGTAAATCTATTACCGCGGAAGTCATTCCCATGAAGTTGGAACGGTCCTTACCGTGAAAATCGTGAAAGACAGCTATTATAACAGAAGTTAGATACAATGGTACATGCATGGTATATACGCGTTAGTACCGGTATAGTGTGTCATGTTTGAAGTACACCAATCGCAGTATTTCGAAATGCATTTTATGTATATTTTTTGAGGAGTACATTTGCAGTTTTTTCGCTCCCTTGAGGTGGGTATTTACCAGGGTATCACCGGAACTTCTGTAAGTTCTGTACGCCCGTGCCTCAATCGGAACTTCTGTGAGTTCTGTACGCCCGGGCCACAATCGGAACTTCTGTGAGTTCTGTTACGACCGGGCCACAATCGGAGCTTCTGTGAGTTCTGTACCCGGAACTTCTGTAAGTTCTGTACGCCCGTGTCACAATAGCCGGAATTTCTGTGAGTTCTGTGTGACCTCCATAACCGTACCCGGAACTTCTGTATGTTCTGTGCGACCGAGCCACAATACCCGGGGTACCGGTACAACGTGTTTATACCTGCCTGGAACTTCTGTGAGTTCTGTACGCCCGTGCCACAAAAAACCCGGAACTTCTGTGAGTTCTGTAAGGGTTTTATACCCGTACCCGGAACTTCTGTAAGTTCTGTACGACCTTCATACCCTACAGAGAACTTCTGTAAGTTATGTACTCCCCGTTTCACAATACCCGGGGTACCGGTACAACGTGTTTGCACCTGCCCGGAACTTCTGTGAGTTCTGTATGCCCGGGCCACAATACCCGGAACTTCTGCGAGTTCTGTAAGGGTTTTATACCCTAACCCGGAACTTCTGTAAGTTCTGTAAGACACCCATACCCTGACCATAAATCCACAAACCCTACAGAATCTGACCTTGGAAATTTCAATATAAAGTAAAGAACATGCCAAATGATAGGTTGCCAGCCACAGTTGATAAAGCTGTGTATGGGAGAAAGTAACCAAAGGGCGAGCTGGGATAAGGTGGGATACCGTAGCCGAGAAAGTATGGAAGGGTGTAGGACACCAAGAAGAGATGCTGGCCATCGAGAAATGTGGGGTTTGCAAGACAGAAGTAAAATAAAGGATAAAAGGAAGGGAAAGGCTAGCGCTAAGAAATAAGGTGTAACGGGAGGAACACTTGGATATGTACAGGGGGTTAAGAGAAGGGATACGAATGAAAACGTATTTGCACGGCCCATGCGATTTCGTGTAGGGGACCTGGATGACCTGCCAGGAAAAAGAAGGGGGGGATACGAGTAGCCGGGAGGAGGAGGAAGTAGATGAACAGATGTGCCCATGTGACAAAGCAATAGAGTAGAATTCACATAGTGGGAGAATGTGAAATGCACAAGGAGGAACGGGATGTGTTGAAAGAGGAAATTAGTAAAATAAACGGATGTATGTGACGTGGAGAAGTTTGGTGCACTACGTAGATAGTAGCGATAAAACGATCGTTATCTTAGGAGATAGATGGTGCCCACAGGCGGCGAAACAGGAAGGGGGTTGGATTAGCAAAGGGTTTCTTCGTAATATATGGAAACAACGTATTGAGCGCACACATGTTGTAGGTGTCTCCAATAGGAGTAATAGGAGCGGTGCTCTCCGTCTCGAAAGGGATGCGTAGTCAATGGTCAAATGACACTAAGGCAAACAACAAATGGCTACGCCCCCCCCCCCCCCCCCCCTCCCCACCCTACTATATAGCAACCCGTGTGTTGCTTTGTGTGGCCGATGCCTGCCGTGTGCAATTGTAATAGTCATTTGCATTGATCACTTTTTCCTGTAGAGCTTGTACCACCACTACTCCTACCACCCTCACGTTTCCCCTCCCAATTGCATGGCGGTGGTAGTAAGCAGCACCGGGGGCGGGGCACCCATGGCGTGTGGAGGAGATGGAGGCTGGATGCGACTAAATTATCCGAATGTTAGAGATAGGGTATTATTATAGTATAGCAGTTGGTGCACCCATTTAAACACCATGCCTCCGGTTTAAAGCCAAACGTAGTGGAGATAAGACCAGGTAAATCGGCCTTGTCGCGAGGAAAAACAAACTACTTTAATTTAGTACGATCAGTAGCAAAATATAATACCACATAGCATGCTGCAGTAGTAGTGTAGAGATAAGACTACGTTTTTGGAGGTTGTCACGGGGTGGTCTTGAAATGAGTACACCACACTGCTGTTACAGTAGAGACGCGTGCTACGGTAGAGGTAGCACTTTTTGGCTGCATCGTTTCCTGAACGATCGGGCGCCTTAACTCAAAATCGTCGGACTTTTATTTTTGTGACGAATAATGTTTCAGAGTATACTTCGGTCATGAGATTTCGCATCCGGCAGCATTTTTATTTTCCTCCAACATCATTTTGTTCGGTGAGGTATGCCGCTCCTTACGTGAGGAGCTCAGAAAAAGCATGGTGCACCTCTATCGTAGCATGCGTCCTGACGGGAGATCAAAGAGACAAGTTTGAAGTTTCGCACTGTTCTTGTAGGGTCGAGGGCGAAACAGGATGAAACTATCAAGGGAAGTGATAAGTATGCCCCCGGGGGCACTTTAGTTAACGACGCCCCCGGGAACAGTTTAGCTTATTGCCCCCCCGGACTTGGGGCAGAGTACAAAGCACGCCACCGCAAGCGATCACGACGGCCGCAGGGCACCAGACCTGTTTGGGAATTGTCTACTGTATGTGCTGCTGCGGTGTGTGCAGTAGTAGTTCCGCCGGTCATCGCGCTTCGCCCAATCTACAGACGGCTTCGTGTTGTCGATACTCAGGATCTTTCCAGGCATTGTTTTTGGGTGCGCATCAAGCCAAACGTTCCTCTACATGAAGCACGTACCACGAGCGATGACGCGACAACCGTAGGGCATTGCCTGCGGCATGTGCTGCTGTGATGTAGCAATAATTCCGCCAGATATCGCTTCTCGCTCGATATATAGACGTGTTTGTGTTCTATTAATAGTATTTCTAGGCATTGTTTGGGCGGCACATCAAGCTAAAAGTGCCTCCGAAAGCAGACTGCATGCAGCACGCTACCACGAGCGATTGCAACGACCGCAGGGCACCAGACCTCTCTGGAACTTGTCTACGGCATGCGCTTCGGTGGTGTGTGCAGTAGCCCCGCCGGTGATCGCTTCCCGCCCGATATATAGACGGGTTCGTGTTCTCGATACTAAGGATATCTCCAGGCATTGTTTGGGGGGCCACCAAGCTAAAGGTGCACTATATAAATGTCTAAACTTTGCCGGTTTGCAATTTTTTCCGTATGATGATATATATGCTCGAGGTGTTGCTTGAGGGTGGTGCGACGATAAGGTTTCACGAGACTTGCCATTGGATTGTGTATGCATGTGTAGACAGGTGTGTGTGTGTCTGTATGCAGCATGATCTTCAACATCGATCCATCACTCCTAATCACCCCTACTACTACTTTAACCCCTTGAGGTAAGAACTGGTCCAACGAATTAGGGGACATAATACTTGGAATTAGTGCGGGACATTTTTTCAGTTCTGAATGGGTTAAGGAGTGACCAAAACCAAAGGGAAACAAAAACGGCAAGTACTAAGGGATCGAACTCCCGGTCTACTCCGCTTGCCGCGCGGTTGCTCCACCCTTCTCTCAACGCCAATTCAGTCTCGCGTTAATCTGCCTTCTACATGTACTCCGGAACCCTAAGCCGTGTCTAGACTCCGCCGCAACGCCATGGGTGTGGTTCTGTCACCCCGCCCCACCCGCTGCGCCGCCCCGAAGGCGGAGGAGTTCCGGCTCCTTGGCAGTATCAATGTTTGCGATGCCACAGAAGCAGGGGATTGGTGCTGCGTCAGGGGGGGGGCACATTTAGGTGCGTGTTTTTGTTTCAGCTGCCCAGAGCCGCTCGGCCGGGTGACCACCCCCATTGCTTTGCAGGCCTGAAGCTATTGTGGCCATTTTTGTATAGAGCGATATGCGCCGCCATGGGATTGATTTTTGTTGCTGTATGTACGCGGAGCCTCGACAAACCACGAGTTCGAGTCGAATTTTGGTAAAGGACACATGCTACGATAGAGGTGCACCATGGTTTTGCCTTGGAAGGGTGGTTACTTGAAGAGCTCTACACCTCACCCGAAACTGATCATTAAGGGAGGAAAATGAAAGTGCTATCCGGTGAACATTCCCGCGGCCGTGAAGCACACACGGAACGAGATTGCAACAAAATAATAACAATAATGACAATAATGACAATAATGACAATAACGACAATAATGACAATAATGACAATAATGACAATAATGACAATACTGACAATAATGACAATAAAGACAATAATGACAATAATGACAATAATGACAATAATGACAATAATGACAATACTGACAATAATGACAATACTGACAATACTGACAATAATGACAATACTGACAATACTGACAATACTGACAATAATGACAATACTGACAATACTGACAATAATGACAATAATGACAATAATGACAATAATGACAGTCCGACGATTTTGGGTTAAGGAGCTCGATTTTTCAGAAATCATTTCAGCCAAAATAAGGTATACCTTCTCTATCGTAGCACGCATCAAAGGAAGGATGTAAACAAGACGTCCAACAAAAATCATCGCCCGCGGATGGCGTAAAGCGAGGCAAGTGAAAATGGATGCGCATCCTAAATGGTCATAACACGACTACGGCCTGTGCACGACAATGACGTAACACCCCCCCTCTATCATAGTATCGTAGCGCTGGTCAGGGGCGACGGTGGTGGCCGTCCAACTCAGAATAGAGGGATACGTTCTGGGTGTGGAGCGAGCGATAGGGCGGCGGTAGTGAAGGCTGGAGGAGGCGCGGGTGGCCTTGCGCGCTTCCTTGTTGAGATAGAACGGGCTAGCAAGCAGCGACCCTCTCGTCATTTAGCCCTTCAGGCAGACAGCTTACTCTGAAGGGGTTCTGGACCAGCGCGCGGGCGGGGGGGGGGGCGGGGGTGGTGGCTCTCGGAGCGTATACTATGAGGTACGCAAATAAGTGGCCACGTACGCCTCCACACCTATATACACCCCGTAACTAAGCAGGAGCCCGGGAGGCAGCACTGCTACGCACCCGGCTATAGATAAGTGGACTCGGACCAAAATAAGAGAGAACACATAGTGGTGGTAATATGTGCGTCATGGATGATGACAGTCCCAGAGGTCTCCATGACGGTTACACATTACAGTTTCAGTTACATCAGTTACATTATGTATGCCTACATATCAGTAGTAACCCGCGAGGATATCCATGGCTGTCCCAGACACCACAGAGCGCACCGATGATTAAGGAGGCGGTATAGACGTCCCGATCGGCACATACAAACAAATACGTGCTTTCAGGAGCGAGAGAGGTGGGGCTAGTGAGCGAAGGCAGAGGTGTGGGTCGCCTTTCGTACTGCCTAGTTGACATTCCGGGAAAGAAAGCGGCGACCCTCATCGCTAGCGAATCCCTCAGGCAGAGGACAAGCTACCTTGATAATGTTCTTCACACGGGGGGGGGTGTGCTTCATTTTCATGCATGGCCGTAGTCGTATGGCCAGAGACCCTCGCATCCCTACAATGCCGGGANCTTCCATCTTGCCTACGTGTGCCTTACCCTTGCCTATTATTTTATTTATGTGTGCATCCCAAGAGCAATCTTTTGAGATTTCTACGCCAAGGTACGTATACTGGTCTACGATCGGTAATTCATCTTCTCCCCACTTCCACTTACAAGTTACCGGACTCTCCTTATCTTCGTTACATACAACTAGTGCGCACTTTTTTACGTTCGCGGTCACTCTCCACTTCCTGGTGTACTCGATTGCCTTCTCTATTTGTTTCTGCAGTCCTTCGGGTGTTTCTGATATGCAAACGAAATCATCAGCAAACATCAATCCCGACACCGTATCTTCCCCCACCGTGACTCCCTGCGATGCTGCTTCTACTGCTACTATCATGTCATTAATGTATACCTTGAATAGGTTAGGTGATAGCGTACATCCCTGAGCAACTCCCTGTAGGATATCAACGTACTTCGATATTTCCCCGTCCAACATCACAGCACTTCTCGCACATCCCGTCATCTTCATCATTCTCCACATCTTTCCTCTTATCCCTATTTCCCACAACTTTTTCCACAGCCCATTTCTCCATACTGTATCGTAGGCCTTCTGTACATCTAAAAAGAAACAGTACGTTGTTAGCCCCGCGTCTTTCCTGCCTTGGATTATCTTACCTAATGTGTACACATGATCGACGCAGCTACGGTTTGGCCTAAATCCTGCTTGCCCTTCGCTAATCTTTTCTTCCTTCTCCATCATTGTTCCCATTCTATCGTTCAAAATCTTACAGAACGTTTTACCTACAGTGCTTAGTAGCGTTATTCCCCTATAGTTACCCGGGTCAGCCTTGTCTCCTTTCTTAAACAAGTTTACTACTACTCCTTCTCTCCATCTCTTAGGTGCGTACTCGTTTTTCCATATCCAGTTATACAACTTAACCATCATGGTAAGCATTCCTTCTCCCCCGTACTTCATAAATTCATTAACTATTTGGTCTGCCCCTGCTGCCTTTCTATTCTTAAGTTTAGCTACACACTTCTTAACTTCTTCTCTTGTGAACTCTCCCTGTAACCCTTCTGAACCACTGTCTTCCCTTTCTGATGCATCTACGTTCGCCTCCGCCCACGCGTTGATATCTTTATCAAATTCTTTGTCGAACGTTTCGTTGATTGTGGGCGTCCCTAGCTTGCGGTAATGCTCTAGAAGCACTTCCCTTTTCCCCTTCGAACTACTAACCATTTTACCGTTCTGCGCTCTTAATGTAGCTATCCCCGTGTCTGCCTCTCCTGCTTGTTTGCCTGCTGTAGTATCCCTTTTATCCCTACCCACCTCTGCTTCATCCCGCCATCAAAGTCTTCATTCGTTTCATTAACTACGTCTTTCCATACCCCTTCCTTCTTCTTCTCAACCACCTTTTTTACTTTCTTTCTAGCAATACCATACTCCTCCCATCCTGACGTAGTTTTGCTCGATGTGAATCTTGCGTGTGCCTTTCTCCTTACTCCTATAGCCTCTTTTACTTCTTCATCCCACCATTTTACTGCTCTATTGCATATTATCAACTTCTTCCCGATTACTTTACTTGCTGTGGTCTTGACCAATTTCTCCCATCCTTCTATTATCCTCGCTCCTGCACTATCTCCCTCAATAGTGATATTTGTCGTACCTATGCTTTCCAGCAGATCGGAAAAATGCTCTGCATTTTTAGTCATCTCTGCTTGGAATTCTTCCCGTTTTTCCTTTACTTCTAGCTTTTCTATTCGCCATCTGTACAATTTCCTACCGCGCCTATTTTTGACAACTCTCGTCTGCTGGCTGCCTGTCCATATTATGCAGTGATCCGTAGTTCCTACGTCCGCTGCGCATACATGCACTTCCGTTTCCTTACTACTTCCATTTTCTACCCCTATAAAGTCAAGAACGGAGCTTTCTCCCTTTTGTATGCACTGTCTATTACGGGGGACCATAGTAAATAGGACCCATGGTTCACACACAAACCTATATATTTACCTATTTTTACTCACAATATTTGGTCCTATTTACTATGGCCCTCCGTAATAGTCCATTCTGGCTCTGGCTTTTTTACTCTACCGTTCAGAGTCTTCATCTCATTGTTCTTAAGAAACTTCAGCGTCTCTTCCCCGTTCTTATTCTTTGTTACTTCCCCATACTGTCCAATGTTCTCGTTCGGGTTGCTTGCCTTCCCAATCATTGAGTTAAAATCTCCGACTATAGTACTACAGTACTTCTTTTGTCTTTTATATTTTTATACATCTACTGCTATTTCTCCGAACTTTTTATGTATATCTTTTACCGTACTCTTCGACTCTGGGGGCATATAGATGTTTCCTAAGAAAGGTGGGGGGGGCTGTCCATCGAAGCGCGTTGCTGGTTGAGGAGAGGGGGCGGTGGTATGCGTACCGATGCTGGACACAGAAGAAAGTACTTGCTTACTGGAGCAAACCATGGGGGTAGGGGGGGAGACGTGTACGATATAGGCAGCGCTTTCTGTGGCTGAAATGGTTCCTACATGGTCGAGATCCTTAACCCAAAATCGTAAAAAATTACATTCTTGTGTGGCAATAATATTGTTAGTTTTTTATTCGGGCCATGGTATTGTTCATGGGGTACGAGCATTTTTTGTTCTCCTCCAAAATCAGCTTTTGGGTAGGGTATTTAGAGCTTCTCGAGCGATCACCGACTGGTGCTACGTACGGTAGAGGGGTGATGTATAATAGGTGCTTGTTTTTCATCTGCACAGAGCCACTCGGCCGAGTGACTGCTCTACTGCGTTGTACTCGCAATTTTTTTTTTTTTTTCGGTTGTTCTATATGAACCGCCGTTGGAGGTTTTGTTACGTAACGCGAACAAACGATGTTTAGGTCCAATTTTCAGTTAGATTCGGTAGTGAAAATGTGGGTACTCCCCCCATCGTAGCACCAGTCTACCCTCAGCCAATCCATGGTGCACCTCTACCGTAGCGTGCGTCGGGACGTAAACGTGCGGATCGCCTTACGAGCTGCCTTGTTGACGTTATGGAGAAGCAAGCTGCGGTCCTCTCACCACCATAGGACATATTGACCTGGGGGGGGTTCTGGACGCGTGGTACGATAGAGGTATACCTTTTTTTGGCTGAATGGTTTTCTGAATGATCTATAATAATAGTAGTAAAGGGCTCCTTAACCCAAATTCGCCGGAATTTCATTGTTCTTGTTGAAATATTTATCCTTTGCTAGTGAGGGCCCTGGATTCTTCATCCGGTAGCACTTTTGTTGTCCTCCAAACTACGTTGTTGGGTGGAGGATAGAGCCCCTCAAGCGACCACCGTCAGAAACATAAGGGTGCACCTCTACCGTAGTACGTGTCTCTGGAGACAAGGGGAAGGTGTCTCTCGAAGCGCAGCGCTGATTAAGGAGAGGCACCGGTGGAAGGCGTCTCGACCAGGCACACCGGAGATACGCAACTTCAGGAGCGAGCGATGGCGCCGCCAGTGAGGGGTGGCAGAGGTGTGGGTCGCCTTTCGGGCCGCTTTGTTGACATGCTAGACAAGACGCGTGCTTCCTTCACCCAAAACCGTCGGTCTTTTGTTCAAAGCGCTGTGTTGAAATATATTTCATGTCTTACTTGGGGCATGGGATTGTTGATCGGTTACTCGTACATAGCACTTATCTTTTCCTCCTCAGGTGCCCACGCTAAAAACCATTAGGATGCACCTCTACCGTAGCGTGCGTCACAAGCAAGAGTCGGTCCCCGTCACCAGCGAATCCCTCAAAGGCAGAGGACAGGATACCTTCACCTTACTATCGGCAAGGAGGAGAGCTGTCCATCGAAGCAAGGAGGGGGCGATGGTAGGCGCGACCCGATCGACACAGGGGAATACGGATATATCGCCTTGCGCGCGGCCTCGTTGGCACATCGGACAACGTGATCGAACCCATCAGGAAGAGGGCATGTTGACGTAAAGGGGCGGGGTGTTCTCATTAGCCGCATGTCATGCATGGCCGTAGTCGTTTCACCACAGACCCTGACACCCCTAGGGATGGAGCACGTCGAGTGTTCACCGACCAGGCGGGCATTGCGTGTTGCACCAAGCGCGAAGCGCCGTGATGTGTTCGGCGAGTCTCATGAAGGGTGAGCTTCATCCTACTAAGCTACTACTAAGAAACCGCTTGTGAGGTGGGTTTCCTTGCATTATATAACATCGTCGAGTGGGTTGAGGGGGGGGCGGTCGTTGAAGCATGGACTTATGCTACGATTGAGGTGCACCATGTTTTTGCATTATAAGGGTAGTTACTTGAAGAGCTCTATACCCCACCCGAAAGTGATAATTAAGGGAGGAAAGCAAAAGTGCTATCCGATTGAAAATCCCATGGCCGAAGCAAACAAGGAACAACATTGCAACAAATCAGTGACTATAATGACAATGGTGACAATGGTGACAGTCCGACGATTATGGGTTAAGGAGCTCGATTGTTCAGAAATTATTTCAGCCAAAAAGTGGCATCTCTATCGTAGCACGCATCCATGCAGTGAGGCGCCGACCAATGGGAAGCGCTAGTGCGCCGTCCGAATAAATAATCTCCCAAAGCGATCGGGAGTGAGTGGCGGTCGTCGCTTACACGTAGTCACACCGATACGGTTCYCCTTGCACGGAAGGATTGTTCCGTGTAGTCGGGGTCGCTTCTGATCGCAACTCGCGAGCAAAGCAACGGTCTTTCCCTCGGGCGGGGTTGGGGGTAGGGGGGGTTGTACTCTTGTTGTTGCACGGCCGTTAGTTAATATGACCACTAGACCCTCGCATCCCTACATACTGCCGGGACGAGCGCGTTGGGTTATTCATCCAACCAGGCAGACATTGCTTGCAGCCATGCGCGATAACGCCGTAGGGGTGGCCGGGAACGAGGACAAAGGGGTGGCATTTATGTGGCACGCGCCCGTGCTACCGTAGGGTTAGCTCTTACCTGGTGCTTATTGCATAAGGCACTCACGGAGGGTCTGCCATCCCACCCAAGCTGACAAACAATACGAGGTACATCGAGATGAACGATCTCAATGGCCTACAACTGTAGCTATGTATACAACGAAAACTATCGTTAAACATATACATCGCATTCCCCCAACGAGATTGGTGGGTGTAGCATTTCCTTCCTCGGCGCCCTTAAGCAGCCACCCCCCGTCAGCGGGAAGTTTTTTCGCTAAAACGTGCAATCTCTATCGTAGCACGATTCTAGAGCTGCCTACAGGAGGCCATCGGCGAAAGCGTTCCCTAGGTCGAATGAGCTATACACTGCCGGCCCTAGAGGAAGGTGTTTCGTGCCCGCAGTTTTCTGATTGGTCAATTGTTTCGATTGGGATTTTTTATTGGTGGAAAATATATCGCATGGCGAGGCATGCTACGGTAGAGGTGCACCCCCCTTTTTTTCTGGGGCTCCTCGCTTTTGAGGAGCTCAATACTATTGCTAAGTCATTAGTGGGTCATTTAGTAAGTCGCCCGTAAACTGATTTAACAAATTCGGAAAGTATTACCCGATGACGAATTTCCATGGCCTTCGCCGTTCGTATACAAGGCATAATACTGTATTGTCAAACAAGAATGGCAGCATTCCGACGATTTTGTGTCAAGGTGCCTTTGATAGGCCATTCAGGAACTGTTTTAGCCAAAACGTGATACATAGCTCTATCGTAGCGTGGGTCATTGACGCGTGCTACGTCCTGATGTAGGTACTATGCCACAGCAGCAGTAACCAGTAGCCTACTGAGTCACCGATCGGACAACACAGTCGTGACATAGTAGCAGGTGTAATAGTAGTACCGTACGTTGTTGCATGCGTCTCCAGCCATGACAGTGTTTCATCATGTTGCACTTTCAGTTTTGTCGAGGTCAGGCTTTGGGTAGGGTATATAGTTTCTAAACTATGGTCAAGTGCTTACCATAATAATCTCGAAAAGTATCAGTTGCACCTTTATCGCACAGCAGTATATACATACGTAGCATGCATGGCATATCATATCGAACGGAACCCAACAAGGAGGAAACATATGGGACCCCTTACACCGCGAACAGGCCCCGAACAAGACACTGGAGGGACCCCAAAGAGGAGACCAAAGGGGCCCCAAATGTGAAAGGCCCCCCCCGAAGGTAAAACGGAAAACGCCTGCTACGGTAAAGGTGCAGACCATGTTTCTGCCTTTTGAGGGTGGTCACTTGAGGACCTATAAACCTCACCCAGCCCCGTTTTTGGAGGGAAGTAAAAATGCTACCCGATGAATAAATTCCATGGGCTAAGGGCCCGTTTTAACGAAGAAGAAAAAAAATCAATTTGGAAAGAAAATATGTTCAAATCCGTTTTTCATTGGTCAACATACGCACCAGTACCAAAGATTAGGATCTTGGGCATAGTATTTGGTGCTGGTGCGTGTGTTGACCAATGTAAAGCGAATTTGAATTTGTATTTTTTCCAAATTGAATTTATTGTATACTCGTTAATTCGGGCCTTAAGTATGCGATGAAAAACATTGGAACACAAAAAAAAACGGAATTCCGACGATTTTGGGTTAACCCCTTAAGAACCGGTCCCCCAGTTTCGGGGCCAAACAACTTGGAATTAGTGTGGGATAAGCCTTTTCAGTTTAGAATGGGTTAAGAAGCCCTCCGTCACTCAGAAAACCTTTCCGACAGACCATGCTATATACGTCTATCTATTATAATAGCACGCGTCGGAATAGGCTTCTAACGGGCGACCCAAAGAATCCCAAATGGGGGGAATCGTAGAGTGGGTTGCACTGGGGAGACCTCGAAACGACCCCCGAGGAGACCCCAAGATATGGCAAATATGATTCCGAATAGATCCCTGAAACCGCACACCCAAGGGACCCCACAGGAGAAAGAAGAAGGGGCCGCAAAGAGTAAACCGAAGGGACCCGGGAAGGGAAGTGGAAGGGAGAAATTTGAAGGAAAAACCGAAGTATGACATAATAACTCGAAAGGGAGTCAGAATGCTGCCAAGAGACTGCACGCACGACTAGACAAAAAACGAATGCATCTATTTAGATCCATATGCCATGGTCATGTCTACTCGACCACCCGTGAACGGATCACGAAAATTCGGGCCTCTGGTAGCCCGAGAACACGGTCGTCTGTGACCGACCGACCATACTTTATGCGTGCAAATGTTTGACAGGTGTGTGCTTCCGCCGAGAGCAGAGATACAGTAGTGCTGGGCCATTGGAGTATATCTTCGAAAAAAAGTAAAATATGTCAAGATTGGTTTTCATGGGTTTCACGTTATTATTGGAGCTATATTTTTCGCTATTTTTGTACTGCTGTACGGTTGTATTGGGATCGTTTCCGATTATACCCAAATTGAGGAATCGAGGCAAGGTTTGGCGAACTACCAGGCCGTCGAGCTCTTGGGCTCCGACTCCATCACAGTTGTTGGCACATGTTCAGTTTCCCGTTTGAGGCCCGCCATCTGTATCATTCTATTTGGGGCCCCTTCGTTGTCTCGTATTTCGGGGGCTCTTCGGTTTCCATTTCGGGGTCAACTACAGACACACGCATGCGTGCTACGGTAGAGGTGCACCATGTTTTTCCTGGGGGTGGTCACTCGAAGAGCGCTCTATGCACCACCCGAAACTGATTTGGGAGGGAAATAAAAAATGCTAGATAGATATATATATATGCGCTGAACAACACGATGGCCTAAATATATGATTTACAATATTATTGCATATGATTTACAATATTATTGCAACATAAGAATGAAAGTCTGACGATTTTGGGACTTAACCCATTCAGAACTGAAAATAATGTTCCACACTAATTCCAAGTAGTTTGTCACCAAATTCGTGGGACCGGTTTTTAAGGCGATCGTTCAGAAAAAAAAATCAGCCAAAAATGGCTACCTCTACCGCTCGCGTGCCTCCATTGTCGGCCCCGTTAGGGCCTAGGTTGTCCTCTGGGCACACACCGTCATTGCTCCTTTTTGTGTGTCTTCGTGTTTAGTCCCGGTTCGATAACCGCACACAAAACTACACCGAAATCATGTACGGCAGTACATCAGAAGCATGTACAGAAGAAGTACACCACTTGTCAGTACACTGGAAGTACGTTGTAATTAAGTAAAGACCTAGGAGTGCGCTAGCAGAAGCAGCAGCAGTTACACGCACGACCAAAGAAAAACAAAAGGCATGCCGGTATATGGTAATACATGTATGTGCGTATTTACCACATGCGTCATGAACTCAACCACCCTTCGCCGTTATTAGCCATATAGAAGGGACAACCATAGTCGTTATAGAAAGAAAATACAACAGCATACACACATGCACGGCTCACGGTTCACGGGGGGAGGAGGGGGGGAGGAGGGAACTTCACGCGCATGAAACAAAAAAACTGGACTCCACCATAATAGACGCATGCTACGATAGAGGTGCACCATGATTTTTCTGAGCTCCTCACTTAAGGAGCATCATACCTCACCGAAACAATTATTTTGGAGGAAAATAATAGTGCTGCCGGATAAGAAGTCCCATGACCGAAGTATAATCTGAAACAGTATTCGTCAAGAGAATGAAAGTCCGACGAATTTGGGTTAAGGAGCCCGATCGTTCAGAAAACGATAAATCCAAAAAGTGCTACCTTTATACCGTAACACGCGTCAATACTATATTATGAATGTACACGCTTCCCTATGCCGCTACCCTACTCCCCCCCGCCCTTGCATTGATCCCCGCGTCCACATATGCACCGCCTTACCAACGATGAGAACACCCGTCACCCCAACTAGACCGCCCCCCTCAACAGCCCGGCCGTGCACGGCATGAGTACACCCCCCCCCTCCTACGGTCAAGCGATGTCTGCCTGGTCGGTGAAACAACGGGTGCTCCTCCGTCTGGCATTGTAGGGATGCGAGGGTCTATGGGCTACGACTACGGCCTCACAGACATGGAATGAGTACACCACCCCGCGCCGGCCCCCGCCGGCCCAGCCCTTTTGCCTCTGAAAGAACGTACAGTACATTATATCATCCTTCGCGCCATCGAAAAAAAAAAAAACTCCACGCCCTCCGTAGTAAGCTAGCCTATGCAGTCCCCATCTATCGACGCCCGGAACAATACCCAGCGCCTACTGTGTGCAGTAGCGCTGATAGGGATAAGCCAGGGTTCAGAGATACAGCGCTCGCGCAGCACCGTACATAGGTATAGCTCTACAAATAAGTTTACCGCACTTATCCTAGGATCAGAGGGGCAGGAAAAAAAACCTAGACTAAAAGAATGGCGTGTCTTCGCTAGTAAGTAGTAGCTGCCCTAAACCGCCGTGCAACGAAGACACCCCCCCCTCCCCTCTCTCCTATGCCCCCCCTCCCCTAGTTGGTGAAACCCACAACGTACTCCGCCCCGGCATTGGAGGGATGTGAGGGTCTATGGTCACACGACTACGGCCATGTACGACATGAGTACCCCCCTCCCCTATCCCCCCCCGCCTTTTCTCGGTCCAATCCCTTTATAACTCCAAACCACGGTTTTGGGGTAAAACTACTTGGAATAAGTGTGGGATACACTTTTTTCGAAACTGGTTGAGACACCCCCCCCACCCCCCCCCAGGTGGATTTCGAGTTACACTTTCCACTCCAGCCTACGGTGCAGGAAACACCTAAGTATGTTGCCCCGCTGAATTCTCCGCCCTTTGGTGGATAATTCCGCCGCATTTCCTTCACGCGGAGGTGGCAAAGACAGGGGGCGACGGTTTTATCCCTCACTCGAAAAATTGGACCGCTCAATAGTCCGCACCATGAAGGACAATTCCGCCGCATTTCCTAAACGCGGGGGTGGCAAGACAGGGGGCGACGGTTTCATCCTTCACTCGAAAAATCGGACCGCTACATTGTCCGCACCATGAAGGACAATTCCGCCGCATTTCCTACACGCGGAGTTGGCAAGACAGGGGGCAGCGGCTTCATCCCTCACTCGAAAAAATTGGGCCGCTCAATTGCCCGCCTCGTGATGAACAATTCCGCCGCATTTCCTAAGCGCGGAGGTGTCAAAAGACAGGGGCCGACGGTTTCATCCCTCACTCGAAAAAAACGAACAAAACAATTCAACTAACCGCATCCAATTCACACTTGAAAAATACGGGGGGGGGAAAGGGACGCTACGTACCTAATCCGTCCATCCATCCGCCCGTTTTCAAAAATGCGACGACGGACAAAAACAACAGACCAAACCCTCATAAATCTCATCCATTTCACTCGTCCGTTTTCAAGGACAAAAAACAAAACGGACACATTCGAATCTCTCTCCTCTGCACACCAAAATAACTATCTCGAGGCGTAAGAAAAGCCTACAAGCATGCGCCCGGAAACCTCAACGAAGCGGATCGTAAGTTTTCCTATGGTCTGAACCCCCCCTATTAACTCATTGAAGCTGTCATCCATATGCAAGTCCGCCTCACAAGCGGTTCTTAGTAGAGGATGCAGCCCAACCTTCATGCGACTCGCCGGGCACCTCACGGCGCTGCGCGCTTGGTGCTAGCGATGTCTGCCTGGTCGGTGAAAACCCGACACACTCCGTCCCGGTATTGTAGGGATGTGAGGGTCGATGGTCATACGACTACACGGACGTGCACGACTATCGAGTACACCCTCTCCCCCAGTCACACCCCCACCCCTACTATTCCAATCAGGCGGCACTTGGAACAACCCGAAATAGAGGATTTGTTGACTTCTTCACCCCCCCCCCCCCCCGTCTATTTTTTATTTAATTTCTTTAAATAATTCAAAAAAAAAATAATCAACATCCCGCCCG
>MEHQ01003727.1:17513-29525 GCA_008828725.1 Saccharina japonica
CACCGCGCCTGGAACTCCAAAAAAGAAGACGTGTTCACTTCTTTCTTCTGTACCCCCCCCGCCTCCCCTACTGAAAACCCCAAGTAGCACCACACATAGAAGGTGCGCCAAACATTGTGCCGTGCGCGCGAGCGAAAATATGACTAACTGGCGTCATCGCTTTTAAGACCATGCATGTTGGGGAAGGGGAAAGTACCCGCCCCCCCCCCCCCCCCCCCCCCCCCCCCCCCCACCCCCCCCCCCCCCCCCCCCCCCCCCCCCTCACCCCTCCTTTGGACAACCCCCTTCCTCCCGACCCCCCTGTCCACGTTTGGTGAAAGCAATGCCTACCTGGTCTGTGAAACCCCAAGGAACTCCGTCCTGGTATTGTAGAGATGCGAGGGTCTATGGTCACACGACTACGGCCAGGCATGACTACGACTACACCCACCCCCCCCTCCTCCCCTCCCGGACAACCCCCGCTGACACCCTATGATCCCATCCGATTCACGTTCGTCCTCCTACAGAAAGCCAGCAGCGCTGGGCCTAAAACACGCGCGAACTATCGGAAGCGGTTGCAGTTATGCAAAAAAAAGGGGGGGAAGAAGGGGGCCTGTCCGCAGGCTCTTCCTCCAACAGGGGGGACACGCCAACCATGGTTGAATAGCTGGTTGGTTGGTTATTTCGTTGCATCGATTCTGTTTTTTTTTTTTGGCAAACTATGATTGGCTGGCTTGTGGCATCAACCCCAGTTGATTGGTTGGTTGATTTGTTGGGCTTGGGCTCTGGTCGAATACGTGGTGGCATCAATCCTCTGGTCGATTGGATGATCGGGATGGTTGGTTTGTGAAATTAATCCTGGTTAGGTTTTTTGTTGATAGGTCTGTTGGGCTTCGGAACCGGGGCGGCCGGGGTGAACTCGTCGCCCCCATCGTCGCCCTGGCAGGAGTTCGTATGGCAACGGGAGGGGAGAAATCACAGGGGAGGGGGGGGGGGGGGGGGGGGGGGGGGGGGGGGGGCGTCAGGAAGTTGTAGTGGGTGTTATTGCTGTCGTTTGTTATTTGTTGAGACTCCCGCTCCCAGCAGCCCCTCGTTTGAACCCTTTTACTGTTAGTAGTGCACTACTGTGCATGAACCTGAAGCTGACTCTAAGCCCAAGTGTTTTGTCTTCGCAACGGGACCGCAGTCTTAAACGGCCCAGCAATCATACAGCACATGCAGCACATACAATACATACATCACATGGAACACAGACAGCACATACAACACATACAAACACATGCAACACAGACAGCACATACAGCACATACAGCATTTAGCCATTTTACTACCAATAATAGTAGTGCACTGAGCATACACCGATCTCTGAAATCTGACTATAATTCCAAGTGTTTTGTTCCCGCAACAGCAATGTAGTCCTGAGCGGGCCAGCAAACATACAGCACATACAGCACATACAATCAACAACCATTTTACTACAAATAGTGCACTGCTGTATAGAAGCCTAAGTCTGACTCTAATTCCAAGTGTTTTATTCCCGAAACGGCAATGCAGTCCTACGCGGGCCATCAATCATGCCGCACATACAACCTAAATCTGACTCTAATTCCAAGTGTTTTGTCTCCGCAACAGGACTGCAGCCCGAAACGGGCCAGCAATCATACAGCACATACAAATCATACAAGCATGAACCCTTGTATGAGTGCATTGCGCATAAATCTAACTCTGTGACTCTTATTTCAAGTGCTTTGTCGCTGCAATGGGCAAGCAGTCATACAACACATACAACACTTACAACACTTACAACCCCAACCCTATTAATAGTCTGAAAATATTTCGCCAAAAATGTGTTACGTATCCCTATCGTAGCACGCGTCTTCATGCCATGCCATTACAGTGCGGTAGGGTAGAGAGTAATGCAACGGTGGTGATATAATCAGGCCTATACAGTACGGTGAGGAGGGAGTACAATCATGTCATGCCACTACAGTGCGGTAGGGGAGAGAGTAATGCCACGGTAGGGGATACATTAATGCCTCTACAGTGCGGTAGGGGGGGGTCATACAACTGCAGTGCGGTAGAGGAGAGAGGAATGCCACCGCAGGGGAGATAATCAGGCCTATACAGCGCGGTGGGGAGGGGGTGTATAGTGCAGATGGGCACGCACAGCACCGCACAGCGTGTACTCGTAGCTTAGCAAGCGTGTTTTTCCAAGTTTCAGATTTATATATACCCCCTCCTACAGCGAGTTTCAAAAATGCTTCACGCCTGGAACAGAAAATCTACAGATAGATCAGATAGATCAGATAGATCATCCAGCTCATCTAGACCCTACCCTGCCGTTGTGGCACGTTGTGCAGCAGGATCTGCATAGTACGCCTCCAAAGCAGGAAACCTGTCCTGCAGTAGATCATGCAGATTCAACGGTTCCAACCCGAAAACAATCCGTAGCAAAACATCCTACCGATCTCGGCAATATTAGCAAAATATCGTACAAACCAGGAATCATCTACCCATCTGCCCTGAAAAGTATTCATAATGAAGTACGGATACTAGGCATCGATCGTCTGCACAAATAAGTAGGCATCGGTCGTCTCAAATGTTTTCTTACATCGTCTCTATGATACAGACCAGGAACCATCAATCTGTCCTGAAAACAACTACACAATGAAGTACGTAGGCATCGACCGTCTACAGTCTACACAATGAAGTAGCATCGATGGTCTACACAATGAACCAGGCATCGATCGTCTACACAATGAACCAGGCATCGATCGTCTACACAATGGACCAGGCATCGATCGTCTACACAATGAATCTGAATCTGGAAACAACTACATAATGAAGAACGTAGGCACCGACCGTCTACACAATGATGTTGGCATCGATCGTCTACACAATGAACTACGTAGGCATCCATCGTCTACACAATGAAGTAGGCATCGATCGTCTACACAATAAAGCAGGCATCGATCGTCTTAAATCGTCTCAAAATGTTTTCTCACATCGTCTAGACTTCCTCCGTACTCAGCATCTTCGACGCTGATGGACTGCAGCAAGATGTCGCCCTCGTCATCGTGCTTTCCGCCGGCCGCCGCAGGGACCGCGGAGTACGAAAACCTGCACGCAGGATTGATTTTAGAAAGTGTGAGTTTGTTGTTGGGAGTACAGTACAGGACACCTATTAATAAGAAGAAACAGGAAATCTGGTCCAGGCTGGACTTCTTATTTGGGAGAGGGTGCTTTCTACACCAGTTTCAAGATATCGACTCCCGAATTTACTGTTTTCCTCTAAATCTCAGCCTGGCTTTCTTATTAGCCCGTTTCTTATTACAGTAGGTGTCCTGTACTGTACATGGACAGACGACATGTACTGGAGCTCGTATATCAGTTTCGAGGAAACAAGTGTTTTATTGCCTTTTTGATCTCATGTTTCTGGTTCGTGTCTCGTGTCGTTGTGTTCTCGTACCCGGCACGTTGGCATTTCACTTGCTTTTTTGCCCGTTCAATTGCGTTTGTTTTGCTTTGGTTTATTCGCGGTCTCACAGTCTGTGACCACATAAATTGTATCTCTCTAGGATTAGGAATCAGGACAGACACTGGGTGTACTACTGTGGTGTAGTGGGGTAGAAAGAGCGGGTTCACTGTGAAGACAACACACACAAGATTTCACAGCTGTGTTTATTTTGGTGTTTTCTCTATACACAGTTCGTACAGAAAAAATGAAACCGAAAGACTGTATAACCATGTACCTAAAATACCAGGTATAATCGTACTGCCTGGTAAATACACACCAAGTATGTATACCTTCGGTTAAAATACTGATCTAAACAAGACATTAGCTCATGCGAGAGTTAACATACACGAAAAGCAGACTATACATGTAAACTTTTGGTTAAAATCCTGATACAAATAAAGCAATAGCTCATGCGAGAGTTATCACACACGAAAAGCAGACGAAACAGGTCACCAGGTACACTTCTTCCCAAGCAAGTCGGCGTGAAAAGCATGCCAGCATGGGGGGGGAAATTCTGCGAAGTTTGCCTACGTAATTCGCAGAAAACCCCGATGTCATCCTACGCTTACTGGGTCAAAGCCTACTAAACTGCTGTACCAGGTATATATATAATATACACGTATATAAACATATCTATTATTTCACGATTAGAGGTCCGTAGTCACTCGATGCTCTTTGTCCGTACAGACCAACTGATACACAGCTCTTTGCAAACAGACCTTTTGTTTCGCAACCAGCCCTTCAAACAGGCCAACTGAGCCCTTCGCAAACAGCAACTGACGTAACAGCCAAACTGACGTATTGTACTGACGTACTATGCAAACAGCCCAACTGACATCTACCCGCGGGAGGAGGGGTTCCCAGCGTATTCGGAGGGCTTTGCGGCCCGGGTGTGTGTTGTCTTCACAGTGAACCCGCTCTTTCTACCCCACTACACCACAGTAGTACACCCAGTGTCTGTCCTGATTCCTAATCCTAGAGAGATACAATTTATGTGGTCACAGACTGTGAGACCGCGAATAAACCAAAGCAAAACAAACGCAATTGAACGGGCAAAAAAGCAAGTGAAATGCCAACGTGCCGGGTACGAGAACACAACGACACGAGACACGAACCAGAAACATGAGATCAAAAAGGCAATAAAACACTAACAATATGTGGTCCTGTTTACTATGGTCCGCCGTAGCCGTACCTTTGGTTGTTCATAGACGGGCGGAGGAGGAAGCAGGTCGCCAGCAGCACGGCCAAGTACAGCACCTCCCAAATCGCGTTGACAGTCCAGTAGCTTTCCCACCGGCGGTTCTGAAAAGCAAAAACAAAAAACGAAAATTAACCCCTCAAGAACTGGTCCCCCCCGTTTTTGGGAAAAAACTACTTGGGATTCGTGTGGGATAGTTTTTTCCAGTTCTGAATGGGTTCAACAGAGGAAATGGATAACACCAAAAGCAACACATTCAAAAATAAAACGACAGCTTTGAAAAAAAAACAATTACAAAGAAAACGTCGAAATTAACAAATCGAAAGGAAAACATCCAAATGAGAACATCAAAATGGAAACATTACGTACGAGCAATGCCGGCACTATCGCGGCAAACGGCACTAATCCGCACACTGCCACGCAAAACAATTCTTCGCTGCAGAGTTCACTCAAAACCGCGAAAAAGTTCATCCCATCCGTGCCATGCGATTCCACACGCACTATAGCGGACAACCGGCACTACTCAACAGGCACTATAGAGGGACCACTACTGTGTGTACAGTACAGGACACCTAATAAGAAACAGCAAATCTGGTCCAGGCTGGATTTCTTATTTGAGATAGGGTGCTTTCTACACTAATGTCAAGACAACGACTCCCGAATTTATTATGTTCCTCCAAATCTCAGCCTGGCTTTCTTATTAGCCTGTTTCTTATTACAGTAGGTGTCCTCTACTGTATTGGGTCGTAGTTTCGCTGAGGAGTAACGTAGCGCACCAACACTACCGACACTATAGCGGCAACCGGCACTACTCCACACACTGCCACACAAAAACATGTTCTTCGCTACAGGGTCCCCCACCATCCAAAACCGCCAAAAAAACGTACGAACCGTTTCCAGAGATGATATCATACGCAATCCCGCTGGCTGTCTTGACTTTCTTTCTTTTTTCTGCTTTTTTCTTTCCATCCCATTTATTATCTTGGCCCTTCTTTTCTCGTTCCCTCTCAAAAGTCGTAACTCAGATCCGGGGTCACAAAGTAGGCTCTTCTCCTTCATCCCCCCCAACTACGGTTCGTGCCTGCAACTTTTATCGCGAGAGAAGACTTCAGCCCTTTCTGCCCTCGTCGACTAGCATCGAACTGCGGATTGCGCCTACCCACGCTACGAAGGCGCTCTCAGCAGTTGATTCCGTTTTTTCTTTTTTTCCATTTTCGCAAAACAACTCAAAAGTCCGACCCACGTGAGACTCGAATCCCAGAAACAACGCTTAGTAGCATTCGAGGGTACCACTAGTAGACCATCGGAGCGATCTGTGTGCAAATCTTCAGGCCAACAGGTGCTATATACATACCCCCCGCAGGTCGAAGCACTCGAGTCCTCCATGAACTATAAGCATAGAATGGTTTGGGCGGACTCACCGTCTCCTCCTCTGCCGATCGGACGATCCCGTAGGTGGCCCAGGCGATGGCGAACAGGACGCTCGCCCCAAGCACGGCCCTGAACTGCACGTACAGGTTGAGCTTCGCGGTCTGCCTTCGGGCACGCAAGTGCTGAATCACACCGAAAATAGACTACAAGGAGGCATGTCCCGGTAGGGGATACATATATATATATATTAGGGGATGCGAAGAAAGTCAAGGTATGCGAAGAAAACCAAGGTAGCCGGTGCAAGAAATAGTGAGGAGGGGAGGGGAGGGGACNGCCTTGGGCGGTTGATGATCGAGATCGTCCACAGATAGATCGTGATCTATCTCATTATCTGCTGTAAATCATCTAGTTCCTCATCTGTCGTTGTTTTACGCCTCGGACGGTTGATGATCGAGATTATCTACAGATAGATCATGATCTATCTCATGATCTACTGTAAATGATCTACCCTAGTTTATTAACTGCCGTTGTTTTACGCCTCGGACGGTTGATGATCTAGATCATCTACAGATAGATCATGATCTATCTCATGATCTACTGTAGATGATCTAGTTCCCCATCTGCCCTTGTGAGAGGTTGTGCATGATCTAACTGTACGGTACAGATCCTACTCCCCAGGAAACTTGTTCTAGATCATGCAGATTGTACGGGTCCCGCCCGGCAACATACGCTATAGACCATACAAGCCCCGGAATATATCTTCCTTGAAAGGTCTACTGCTTATTAGATCATGAAGGAGGAATCGATTTTCTGTCCGAGGTGTTCATACGGTTCCCACCCGGCAACATGAGCTAGATCATACAGATCATACAGATCATACAGATCATACAGATCATACAATGAACAGGAAATGTCAAATCCGCAATACGCACGATATAATTATCCCACACACAGCTTGAAGCTATCTATGAGGTTCGACGAAACCCTTGATCTCATAGGGAAAAATTATCAGCATCTCTGCCGAAAAAAACACAATACGAGACGAATTTCGGCGAGATCCTCGATCTCACAGCTGTTGTTTTTGTTTTGTTTAATGAATATCGCCAGTAGCTTCCATGATATATCTAGATCGTGATGTAGAAACGGGTGATCTGCCCCGAGGTGTGGAAATTTGCCAAATTCGCGCTTTTATGGCACGTTCAGCGACGGAAGATGCAGAATGTGTCCACAATGGTTCCTGTTTTTGTCGGCGTGCTTTCATGATGTCGGTGCTGGTCGTGCATGATGCATGACCGATATCAATACCCACTTAAGTTATTTCGTTACAGATTGCCCTGTACCACCGGTGCGGGGTGCGTGTAATGCGTGCACTCACAAAGTCTAATTACCCCTCTCCTTCCCTCTCTGCCTCCCTTCCTCCCCTCCCCTCCCTCTCCCCCCTCCCCTCCCTCCCCTCCCCTCCCCTCCCTCCCTCCTCCCCCCTCTCCCCCCTTCCCCTCCATCCGCCTCCTCACCCTAAAAACATCGGTGTGTTCCAGGCTGGTCCCAATGCCAGGGGGCAGCTCCAGTCTGCGATGCCACATTATCGCCGAGGGGACTTGAACCCAGCAGAACAAACAAAAACAAAAACAAAAAAAAGCAAAACATAAAATTAACCAAGGCTTATCACGGTACTCGATAATCGAGACGGGACGGGACGGTACTGTTTTTACTTTTTTGGCGGGAAAAAAAATGAAGAAGGGAGGCAGGGAGGGAAGGAGAGGGTAATTAAACTTTGTGAGCGCATGGCGATACCACGCACCACGCACCCCGCACGGTGGTACCAGGTGCATCTTACGAAATAACTTGAAAGTGGTATGATATCGGTCATGCATCATGCACGACCAGCACCGACATCATGAAAGCACGCCGACAAAAACAGGAACCATTGTGGAC
Organism: Saccharina japonica; assembly: GCA_008828725.1. Lineage (NCBI taxonomy): Eukaryota > Phaeophyceae > Laminariales > Laminariaceae > Saccharina > Saccharina japonica. Next base: position 25,514 of record MEHQ01003727.1, read on the forward strand.
ACATTCTGCATCTTCCGTCGCTGAACGTGCCATAAAAGCGCGAATTTGGCAAATTTCCACACCTCGGGGCAGATCACCCGTTTCTACATCACGATCTAGATATCTCATGGAAGCTACTGGCGATATTCATTAAACAAAACAAAAACAACAGCTGTGAGATCGAGGATCTCGCCGAAATTCGTCTCGTATTGTGTTTTTTTCGGCAGAGATGCTGATAATTTTTCCCTATGAGATCAAGGGTTTCGTCGAACCTCATATTTATAGATAGCTTCAAGCTGTGTGTGGGATAATTATATCGTGCGTATTGCGGATTTGACATTTCCTGTTTATTGTATGATCTGTATGATCTGTATGATCTGTATGATCTGTATGATCTAGCTCATGTTGCCGGGTGGGAACCGTATGAACACCTCGGACAGAAAATCGATTCCTCCTTCATGATCTAATAAGCAGTAGACCTTTCAAGGAAGATATATTCCGGGGCTTGTATGGTCTATAGCGTATGTTGCCGGGCGGGACCCGTACAATCTGCATGATCTAGAACAAGTTTCCTGGGGAGTAGGATCTGTACCGTACAGTTAGATCATGCACAACCTCTCACAGCGGCAGATGGGGAACTAGATCATCTACAGTAGATCATGAGATAGATCATGATCTATCTGTAGATGATCTAGATCATCAACCGTCCGAGGCGTAAAACAACGGCAGTTAATAAACTAGGGTAGATCATTTACAGTAGATCATGAGATAGATCATGATCTATCTGTAGATAATCTCGATCATCAACCGTCCGAGGCGTAAAACAACGACAGATGAGGAACTAGATAATTTACAGCAGATAATGAGATAGATCACGATCTATCTGTGGACGATCTCGATCATCAACCGCCCAAGGCGTAAAACAACGGCAGGTAAGGAACTAGATCATCTACAGTAGACCAAGATATATATAATGATCTATCTGTAGATCATGATCTAAATCATCAACCGTCCGAGGCGTAAAACGACGGCAAATGACGAATTAGATAATGATCTATCTGTAGAATATCTAGGTCATCAACCGTCCGAGGCGTAAAACAACGGCAAATGAGGAACTAGATCATGATATGTCTGTAGATGATCTCGATCATCAACCGTCCGAGGCGTAAAACAACGGCAAATGAGGAACTAGATCATGATATGTCTGTAGATGATCTCGATCATCAACCGCCCGAGGCGTAAAACAACGGCAAATGAGGAACTAGATCATGATCTATCTGTAGATGATCTAGATCATCAACCGTCCGAGGCATAAAACAACGGCAAATGGGGAATTAGATCATGATATGTCTGTAGATGACTGTAGATGATCTAGATCATCAACCGTCCGAGGCGTAAAAAAGTGCCCAAGCACCTGAAGGATCCACATGTAGAAAGCCACCATGATGGTCGAGTTGACGAACACCAGTATCGCCGCGGCGTTAACGCCTGCCCTAGTTGCGAACTCCCTGTCCCCAGTCGTAGAGCCGCTGCTGAGGGCCACCCAAAGCTGCGGACGAATAGAAGAAGAGGGTCGGGGCAGGGGGGTGGGTGGTGATTATGGTTGGCGTGGAGATGGGTGGGTGGGTGAGGATGGGGCTGGTGTGGGGAGAATAGACCGCACTTCAAACCACCATCAAAACCGCCTTCAAAGCACAGCAAACCCCACACATTATACCAACCCCCCTTAAAAACCGCAACCTCCTCAAAGGCTCCCTACAATCGAAAAAAACAGGAACGAACAAGAACACTCGTGGGGCCAGTCAGCGATCCTTCATTCAGAAAGCATTTCAGCCAAAAAGTTGTGCTACCTCTACTATCCTAGCACACGCCTTCCAAGACCCTGCAAAACCCCCTCTCTCATGTATGTGTATGTTGCGCATTTTGTTGGCTCACCGCGGACGAAATGAAGTAGACGAGGGCCAGCCCCATGATCTTGTGGACGTCCCGGCCGAGGGAGGGCCTGACCACGCCGTAGCCCATGCACACCATGAGCACGAGGGACAGGGAAAGCGCTCGCTTGGCCGCGCCGAAGAGTATGGCGAAGGACTCAGCCCCCGTGGACCGCGCGCCCTCGATGTTCCAGTCTCTGCTCTCTCGGCGCCGGACGCAGAAACACAAAACAAAAAAACAAAGAAAACACAAACAGAAACAGGGGAAAAAAGAAAGTGATGAGAAAAAATATATATACTTATTAAGGTGGACCATAGTAAATAGGGACCTACGGTTCAGGCAAAAAAACTATAGGTTTCCCTATTTTAAATAACAACATAATATGTGGTCCTATTTACTATGGTCCTCCGTACTATTAATAGTATGAAAACAAGAAAGGTGCGATCCCTGACGGAACGCGGCTCTCCTTGAGTTCTCGTTCTATAACTAACTAGCCAACTTATGCCAACTAAAAAAAAGTCGGGCGATTTATAGTCAGTTAGCCAAATAATAACTAGTCGCTGACTTATAGGCGGTTAGCCGACTACTAACATCGGCGAAGTATAGTCAGCTGGGCAACTAACAACTTGTCGGCGACTTGTAATCAGTTAGCCAACTATTAGCAACTCGGTAACTTATAGGCAGCTAGCCGACTATCAACAACCTGGCGACTTATAGTCAGCTAGCCAACTAGTGACTAGTCGGCGGCCTATAGCTAGCCAACGTCACAGCCACACCTGTAGTCCAAGTACTGCAAAATTGCCACACGCAACTAACCGTTATGCCTAGCCAACTAATGCCAACTAGTAACTAGTCGGCGATCTATAGCCAGCCAACATCACAGCCATACCTGTAGTCGAAGTACTGCGCCCCCGTTTCGATCATCCCCAGCAACAGTACAAGCGAGGCCCACATCTGAACGCCAAGAAGATCCTGCCGAAAACAAGAAACAAGAAAAAACAATTGGGAAACGAAAAAAAAACGAAGGGAGGGAGGGAGGCAAGTGTAAGCAGGGAAAGTGGGACACGTTGTTGGTTCAGAGTGATGGGTCGGGTCGGGTCGGGTCGGGTCGGGTCAGGGTTGGGTCGGGGTCGGGTCCGGTCGGTTCATATCGGTTTGGGTCGGTTCGGGTCGGTCCGGGTCAGGTCGGACCGGGACTACCACGACCAACTACCACCCACGGCATCGTACCTTGATGTAGATCATGCAGAGTGTCATCCACACAATGCCCATGCCGAGGTAGAAGACGGCAAGCACGAAGAAAAACGGGAGGCAGCCGTAAACCTCTCCGGGAAGATAACCTGGTAAAAAAAACAAAAACAAAAACGCAAAAACGTTCACAATTCTTAGACTTCGTAGGCCAATAATAAATACTGCCCTGAGTCAGCGAGTGCCCAGGCCTACCAAACAGGGGTTTCATCTGTGCGAGATTTGACTCACCGTAGGGGTTCTTCCACTCGCTGTGGCCGTCGATGAGTATCGGGCCAGTTTCGGCGTCGCAGTTGCCCATTAGAACAACGTACATGCCTGTCTCAAACACCTGGAAAACGTCGCCAAACAAAACGGAAAACGAAAAGAAAAAAAACATCGCGTTAACTATCGCCTACTGGCGCATCGCATCAAATATAGCTCCCAGCCTTGTACGCATTGCGCCAAAAACGTTAAAAATAGCGCCAAAAAAAAACAAGCATCCAGCCAAAACGCGAACACATTGCTAACGCTTCGAAAATACAAGCGACGCATCGCGCCAACCATCGTCCACACAGCGGTACCGCGTATACAGGGCAGGAGACATGCCGCGAACATCGTAAACACCGACCCAAAAACCACTACAAACGTCGCAAATGCCATCACATGTACCACTTCCACACCACTACCACCACCACGACAACAACAACGACCATCACAACCATCACTGACGCAATCACCTGCCACCACCAGCAGCACCACGGCTACTACAACCACAACCACAACGACCACACCAACCATACCGGCCACCACCACCACCACTACCACCCCCACCAAACCACCCACAGCAAAGCTCGAACAACGTGCACTCACT
>MEHQ01003727.1:30048-45501 GCA_008828725.1 Saccharina japonica
TCTTGACGGGACGGGACGGTAAAGTTCAACGGGGCAGATTTCGATGACGGGACGGGACGGTAAAGTTCAACGGTTGGAGATTTGTCGGCGGGACGGGACGGGACGGGATTTGACGGGACGACGGGAACAGTTTAACGACGGTTTAACCGTCCCGTCCCGCCGTTACCGTCGTTACCGTCCCGCCAAAATACCGTGATAAGCCTTGCCCTGCTCCCTGCCTCCCTCCCCTCCCCTCTCCCCCCTTCCCCTCCATCCGCCTCCTCACCCTAAAAACATCGGTGTGTTCCAGGCTGGTCCCAATGCCAGGGGGCAGCTCCAGTCTGCGATGCCACATTATCGCCGAGGGGACTTCAACCCAGCAGAACAAACAAAAACAAAAACAAAAAAAAGCAAAACATAAAATTAACGCGCACATCGAAGAGATACAGATCATATCATATTAGAGCATACCCAGCTGATCATACCATATATCCCTTTTTCATCATCTAGATACAGATCAGATCATGTCAGATCCCCATTTCATTATCTAGATGCATATCACGTAAGATCAGATCTCCAATTCATTTTCTAGATACACATCATGTCCATTTCATGATCTAGATGCAGATACATCATCCCCATTTCACGATCTCGATGCATCAGATATATCAGAGTCCTATTCAATTATCCAGATACATGTCACATTATTCCATATCCCTACTTCATGATGAAAGATAGAACGAGCATTTTACGCGGCTCGCAAAGCTGAGTATCAACTATTCAATCGGTCGAACTCACAGCTGACGTATTTATAGGGATTTTATTCAATTATATTATCATCTATCGGTGTACACGATCGATCGAATATTGCAAGCAAGACCTCAGGAACACACCAGGTAGGAGAAGCTGCCCCGTTTGGTCCTGTTTGCACGCCTTCATCTGAAGAGCTGCTTGGTCGCAGCAGTAGTAGCGCGTGTCGTTGATGGCCACTCCCACATCGCCGAAACTGCTCCCGAGGAAAGGCGGTTAGCAGTAGGCAATAGGTTGTCAGTACATACGCAATAGGCAATAGTCGGTCAGTAGGCAGTAGCCCGAGGCTATAGGCAATAGCCGGTAGGCAAGTGAGAAAGGCGGTTAGCAGCAGTCAATAGGTTGGAGGCAGTGGGCAGTACATAGGCAATACTCGGTCAGTAGGCAGTAGCCCCGAGGCTATAGGCAATAGCCGGTAGGCCATAAACGGTAGGCAACGAGGAAAGGCGGTTGGCAGTAGGCAATAGGTTGGAGGCAATACATACCAGGTAGTAAATAGCCAATAGTCGGACGATAGACAGTAGCCCGAGGCGATAGGCAATAGCCGGTAGGCCATAAGCGGTAGGCAACGAGGAAAGGCGGTTAGCAGCAGGCAAAAGGTTGGAGGCAGTAGGCAGTACATAGGCAATATTCAATAGTCAGTCAGTAAGCAGTAGCCCGAGACTAAAGGCAATAGCCGGTAGGCGATAAGTGGTAGGCAATAAGGAAAGGCGGTTGACAGTAGGCAATAGGCTGGAGGCATTAGGCAGTATATAGGCAACAGTAAATATCCGGTCGCTAGGCAGTAGCCCAAGGCAATAGGCAATAGCCAGGCGGCCGTAAGCAGTAGGCAACAAGGAAAGACGGTTGACAGTAGGCAATAGGTTGGAGGCAGTAGGCAGTAGTAAACAATACTACTGTAGGTCGATAGGCAGTAGCCCACGGCAATAGGCAATAGCCGGTAGACCAGGCCATAAGCGGGCTACCGCAAGTGTGTAGCAAATCAATCAACTTACAGTACAGGACACCTAAAAAGAAACAGGAAAATTGGTTCAGGCTGGATTTATTCTTTGAGAGCGGGTGCTACCTACACTAATTTCAAGATAACGACTCCCTATTCCTCTTACTCTCAACCTGGCTTTCTTATCAGCATGTTTCTTATTGGGTGTCCTGTACTGCATTGGGAGCCCCAAGAGGACGCCCCAAAGTCAATGAAAACTTAGGTCTTATCACTCGTCCACAAGCAGGGTACATATATAGCGCCCGGCAGTGCGGGTCAGTGCGGGTGTGTGTGTTCTTCACATGAAACCGTTCTTTCTACGCGTCGACATCAAGCACACCCAGTGTCCGTGCCGATTCTTGATCCTACTAGAGAGATATACAAGTTATGTGGTCACAAAAAAACACGACTTTCCTTTCCTTTCCTTTCCTTTCCTTTCCTTTCCTTTCCTTTCCTTTCCTTTCCTTTCCTTTCCTTTCCTTTCCTTTCCTTTCCCTTCCCCTCCTCTTCCTTCCCTACGCTCTGTTCTCTCGCTTGCCATTCTTCACCGTTCCTTTTCTATAATTCGTTTGTACCCCCCCCCCCCCCTATAAATATATTATATTTATAGGTTGGGTTGGCGTCGGTTGGCAACGACGCTGTAAAACACGCCACTCGCTGCGTGAGCTAGACAACCAGGGTGCCGTTTTTTTTTGTATCTTTTTTTGGCGGTCACCATAGCTGGCGGTCGAGTAGATCATTTGTGCGGGGTGGAGAACCTTTGTCCGCACAAGGGGAATGGTCGTATCACGTAGTGTTAATATGGTAAGGCGTCCGCGAGGCAGTTACATAGTAAAACCCATTGCTGTCTCCGGAGTGGCCACACCAGAAATTAAATTAACTCATTGAAGCTGTCGTCCATATGCAAGTCCGCTCAGAGGCGGTTCTTAGCAGGATGCAGCTCACCCTCCATGCGACTCGCCCAATACCTCACGGCGTTTCGCGCTTGGTGCAAGCAATGTCTGCCTGGTTGGTGAAAACCCAACGCGCTCCGTCCCGGCATTGTAGGGATGCGAGGGTCTATGGCCATACGACTACGGCCGTGCACAACATGAGTACCCTTCTATCCCTCTCCCTTCCCTCTCCTCGTTTCCCAATTCCACCCCACACTACACCACTTCCCGTCTTTCTCCCTCTATGTAGTACATGGAAACAACATAGTGAGCGCCCAACTGTTGGAGGTCGACCTATTAGGATGTAGGAGCGGTGCTCTGTCTCGAAAGGGATGCGTGGTCAATGGTCAAATGACTAATAATAAGGGAAGTAACAAATGAGTACGCCCCTACCCCTCCCCCCTCCCTTTCCCTGCCCGCCACACCATGCCATACCATATACTACCATACCATACGATAGCATATCAGATCATGCCGTACCACACCCACATCATACCATACCATACCATGGCATAGCATACAATACATGGCATAGCACAGTATGCTATACATAGCATACAATACAATACAACACAATACCATACCATATAATATCATACAAGTACTATACCATACCATACCGTACCATATCATGCCGTACCACACCCACATCATACCATACCCTACCTAACCATATGTTTCCATACCATACCATACCATACCATACAATACCATGTCGTACCACACCCACATCATACCATACCATACCAAACCATACCACACCGTACCATACCATACCACACCATACCATACCATACCATACCATACCATACCATACCATACCACACCACACCATACCATACCACACCACACCACATCACACCGTAATACCAAATTGATCTCACCTCTTCTGCTCGAAGATGGCGAGTTCCACGTGCCCCGTTTTGGCGGTGCAAGAACTACTATACTCCCCGTCATCGGTTATCGGGCACATGCCCAAGCCGCCCTGGTACAGCACACAACAAAAATGCACAAGTTAATATAGTATATAAATGCCGGCCATGCGCTGTCGTCCCACAAGCTCAGTGTCGTCGTTGCTGACAAACTAAACTAAAGTCGTGCTGCGGCCAGCAAAAAGTGAAAAGCTAAAAGCTATTTCGAAGAGCTGTCCATCGAAAGTTGGGCCGTTTGCCACGAAGAACTGTCTTACGGTCCACTCACAACTAACGACCGACCCAGGTCTACGTAATGCTATAGGTATTTACAAAGGTTTCCCTTCGGGATGATTGGCTTGATAGTCCGGGGGTGTCGCAAGCTGGTAACAGAGAAGACAGCAGGCGTTCGTTCCTCGTATATGTACCAGCTACGTACTCGTACGTCGGCACCGGAGCAAGAACGAACAACATATAGATTGGAAGAAAAAACAAATGTTCGAAGCTAAAGAAAAAATAGGTACGAGTACGAGTAGCCACCGGGGTAAGTGACCTGGCAAGTAACATCGACCATCCCAAACGAGCTTATAGTTCGTTCTACACAGCTGTCGCTATCTAGGAGCTCGTGCAAGCAGGATATTTGTTACTGTCGTCAAGTTTTATGCGTTGGTGGAAGGCATAAACCGACCCAAGCCAACCCAAGCCAACCCAAAGTGTCAGTGTACGGCCTAGTTTTGACCCGTCATGGCCTTTTATATAGAGGTGTATACGTCAGTTTCTTGACGGCTGCAAGTTTTGACCCGTCAAGCCTTCTTTATACTGTATATACTAGTTTTAGTGCAGGGAGTCCCTTGACGGCTGGCTGTCCGTCAAGTCGGTCAAGCCCCTCTTTCGACCTCATACACTATTAACAGTTTTAATGTGGGTAATTCCTTGACGGCTGGATTTTGGACCCGACACGCCCGGACAAGACTGCATGTACTACTTTTAGTGTCGGTAGTTCTTCGGCTGCTCCAGTTTTGACCCGTCAAGCCCTCTTTAGACTGCATATACCTATTTTTAGTGTGGGTAGTTCGTTGATGGCTGCGGGTTTGACCCGTCAAGCCCTCTCCAGACAGCATACACCTAGCTTTAGTATACGTAGTTCCTTGACGGCTGCGGGTTTGACCCGTCAAGCCCTCTTCAGACTACATGCACTATTAATAGTTTTAGTTAGGGGAGCCCCTTAACGGCTGTCCTTGACCGCTTTCTGTCAATTTTTCTTCCGCCTAATTGAAACTACTCTACTGCTGCAGGGACAGTAAGACACCATTCTGGACGAAAATATAAGGACCACTTGGTCTTCACGCTAATGCCTAAACGGTACTTATATACCCGTCCAGGGTGATAAAACACATGGGGAGTTCATACGCGGCTTTCAGCTGAGGGGTAACAGAGTGCCCTCAACCAAATCACCTACTTGCTTCCAGCAGCAGCAGCAGCAGCAGCAGCACCTCAATCAATAGCAAGGCCACCAGAACATGCAAAACCTCGTCCCTGTCATTCTCACCGCTTCGAATTTGAGCTCCGTCAGTCGGATGAAGCTCTTCCCGTCCCCGCCGCCTGCCCCGATCTCTAAGAAACCCTTTCCTGGAGCGAACATCCCCGCCTCGCGGTAGATGAGGTGGGCGGGCTGCCCCGGCGTACGTGAGAGAAATCAACAGCGAAGAATAGCGCACACAAAGAGAGTTCAAAAGCAAAAAAAAGTGACGTTGGAAAAATATTAAAAATTAACGAAAACAAACAATAAAATAAAACACTCAAAACTCGAAAAAAAAATTGCTGAACTGAAAAAGCACCAAAAGTTCCAACAAAAGTTCGATAAAGTTTTAAATTAAAAATAAACGAAAATAAATATTAACATAAAACGCTCAAAACTTGAAAAAAAATAATGCTAAATGAAAAAGCATCAAAAGTTCCAACAAAAGTTCAATAAAATTAAACTCGATGCTAGTCGAACCAAGCTCTCGGGTCTACACCGAACGGAGCGACAGGCTCTGTCTGGGTGTTGACCTTCAACTGGTGTGAAATGAGGCGGTAAAATCTACAGGGGAAGGGAACCTGGTGTCCCCAAAAATTTTCAAAATGAAAAAACAATGCAATTAATGAAGCAAATTAAGTCAATGAAGCAAATTGAGTAGGGGTGTGAATGGGGGCGAAACTTTGACATCGATCGAATTGAACTGCCGACTTCGGCGAAACCGCCTATTTATTAATTAATTTTGAAGGGGTGAATCGGCGTGTTTTAATAGCAAGTGGCATCCCACGAGCGAAGCGAGATGGGCTCTCAATCCCCCTCCCCGCCCAGCTTGTGAGGGGGGGCATATACTTAGGAGAAAGGCGCTACGCGTATGAATAACGAGGCAATAACAGTCGCCGCCAACCCTCCATGCGACCAAACAGAGACGCGAGGCTGAAACACTGACTGATGACATCATTATGTGAATTGAAACTTTGCTTTTCAGCCCACACCCAGCACGAAATAACAGTGCGTGTTGTGAATGAATGGGTGTCCACCAGCAGGTATGCATCACTTTGGAGTTTCATGCTGTTTTTAGGCGTACCACAGAAGAGGGTGTGGTATTCGACGTGCCCCCGGCGATAAAGTGCCGGTCGAAAACCAAGAACAAAAAATTGTTACCACCGGGGGTGCTCTTGTAGCGAGGTGTGTCGTGTTACCTAAGGGGGGTGTGCTATCATGCATGTTATACACGTAATAGTGAACAGTGGTTTGTCAAGGGCTAGCAGTTACGTACCAATACATAGCCGGTAACTTCCAGGTAACGAAATGTCAGCGGTAGGTAACACAAACGTATCAGGTTACTTTTTGTGTCCCCTATTCCCTGGTGTATAACGCGTACATATATGTTGGAAACCCCCCATTTTTTCAAGTCACAGCAGCACAGCAGCAGTGCACACGTTTACAAGCACACCACACATGTTCACGCACAGCATGGCTGCAGAGTTGGTTACCGCGTGGGCGAATCGGGGTACGGCAAGGACTCTGAGGTCCAATCCTCGGGAGTTTCACCATCGAAACCGACAACCGTTTTCCAGTATCGTAGCAAGGCGTTATTTTTTGCTGTCACTCCTGGGCCTTGAATGTCACTGGGGTTGCGTACGTAGGAATAAAAAAAAAAAATTGGTTTCAGACCAAAGGCTCTCATTCGTTAGCACTGAGCACACCCTTTGTTAACACCCCCCCGCAACCTGGCTGGGGCCTGTTCACGCTCCTTAGCAATCCAAGATAACCGCTCACACCCCTCGTTATCACACCCCGTCATCTCTGCGCGTCTCTGCACACTCGTTTTCAAGCGTTGTTCCGTTACAACACCCCCTCGCCATCACCCCCTCGCTAGCATTGTTCCGTTTAACACACACCCCAGCTTGCTGGGCTCCCGCGCATGGTGCTGACCACCGGGGGTACGTTCGAACAGCAAACCCCTACATACGAAAGCACACACGAGTATATGCATATTATACTGTTTTGAAAGTATTCAAACAGTGATCACCGGGGGTGGTACGACTGCACACCCGGTGATACATATTATACTATTTTTCAAGGAGAGCTATCACCGGGGGTGGTATGTTGGTCGGTACACCTGGACCCCAAAAGGGTGCTCACAAGTATTGCACACCTCGGACAGATAATCTACAGATATATCAGATAGATCATTCCTACTACGTTATCTAGATATTCCAGAGCAGATCCAGTCCTGATCTGTATGATCTGTATGATCTGTATGATCTACCTGGCAGCTCACGTTGCCGGGTGGGAGCCAAAAAATCTGCATGGCCTACTACTGCTGTACAGAACAGGACACAAATTTTAATACTGTAATAAGAAACAGGCTAATAAGAAAGCCAGGTTGAGATTTGGAGGAAAATGAGAAATTCGAGAATCGCTATCTTGAAATTAGTGTAGAAAGCAGCCTCTCTCAAATAAGAAATCCAGCCTGGACCAGTTTCCCTGTTTCTTATTAGGTGTCCTGTACTGCTGTACATATGATATGTAGGACATGTTTCCTGGGTTGGATCTGCATTGCTACGACACACAGATCCTGCACAACATAGCATCACCGCAGGTTAGGTTCTACTCGCAGATGATCTACAGATCAGATCGTCATCTGTCCGACGTTTGAAAGAGTACGACATGCACACCAGGTACATCGTATGCACCAGTATCATATACGTATGATATTATATGAATTGTGTTAGTATCGCAAACGAATGAGTAACATTCGCGTTGCTAGTCTCCGGTCTTACTAAAGGGCCATATATTTTCGAGCAAGTTTTGTCCAGTGCTAGTATCGCAATCGAATGAGTATCATTCGCGTTGCTGCAGTAGACAGTAGTCCCCAGTCCTGAAAAAAATGCAAGTCTTTTCCGGCGTTTTTCCCGCGGGCTCAGGGGTAGTTCCTCGTTGTCTTCAATGTTGCACAGATGCTCCGAGTACCTTGGAGTAAAGTAAGGAGTATTATTGGAGATAAAATACTTCAGGTACTTCGTGTACTCACAAAGTCTTTCGGGGTTCAATACTCCGGGATATACTGCTCGTACTCGGAGTATTTCGGGTATGAACACTCTCGATACTGCGGGTACTCCTTGTATTCGGTGTATTTGGGGCTTCAGTACTGCTCATACTCCAAGTACTCCGAGTATCCAGGCCGCCAGTTCTCTCATACTCTTAACTTAATTAAGTACTCGGAGTACGAAACGCACTCGATACTCGGAGTATACTGCACAATCGGACTGCATAGGACGGTGCTTTCGTTTTTGAGATCGAAAAATACAAATCTGAAGCTCGAAATCGAACCGCATAGGAAACGGCCTCTTGATTGTGCAAAATCCGACAGGAGTTTTTTCGATTTGAGAATCCGATGACCCAAGTCGTGAGATTTTGGCCCAAAATCCGACGACTTGGGTCATCAGATTTTCCAATCGAAAAATGGCATGGTCTCTAAATTCAAGATGTTATCCACGCAGCAAGAAAGCAAGCAGCAGCAGCAGCAGCAGCAGCACGATCGATGAGTTGGATGGTGACACAGCGACGTTGCTTCGCGCCCGACGAACAGCCGACGATCGGTGCGTCTCTCCGTCGCCAAACTACAGTCGGCTGGCGCGGGCTCGGGCCTAGACACGAAGGGAAGCGCACTCGGCGCGCGCCTCTCCGTGCTCGTAGGCTTTACAGCAGCAGCAGCAGCAGCAGTACATAGTCAGTCAACGCTCGGCGCTCGGATGCTTCGTTGTGTGAAAATACAAAATACCAAGACAGGTCGACTTGTAGTACGTGCAGATATTTGAATAAACGGCAAGACCAACGAACTGCTGTTGTTGTGGTTTGGCGCCGCGAAGAGACGCGCCAAGTGCGCTGTACTGGGCGTAGAACCCAACCTTCCGAAGCCACGCTGGCTGCCTCTGGTCTGGCGGCGACGCGCCGAGTGCGCTCGAGTCGACCTGTCTTGGTATTATTTTGTATTTTGACACAACGAAGCATCCGAGCGTTGACGTACAGCAGTACAGGACACCTAATAACAAACAGGCTAATGAGAAAGCCAGGCTGAGATTTCGAGGAAAATAAGAAATTCGGGAGTCGTTATCTTGAAATAAGTGTAGAAAGCACCCTCTCTCAAATACCAAATCGAGCCTGGACCATATTCCTTGTTTCTTATTAGGCGTCCTGTACTACTGTACTGCTGCTGTTGTGCTGCTGCTGCTGCTGCTGCTGTACCGATTCAGAGTCCCAGTTGCTATTGCGAGCCGACGAGACGGTCTAGTGAGGCGTGACGTGTACTCATACACGTGGCGAGGCGTAGCATGTACTCATACCCGCGCGACCTTCCAGTTCATCACAATGCTTCGCAGTCCCCACAGGATCATCACAACCCCCCTTCCCCCTGTGCAAACAACATTCATCATAGATGTGGAACTCCCAAAGGTCACTCAGTGCTCGGCGTGTTTGCGTGCTGATCTGCTCGGTGCTTACTGCTGTCCTCGGCGTGTCGCATACACCCCACCTCTGTTGCTGATACTCCGCCGAGGCGCATGATGTGTGCTTGGCTGTCGAGGCGTGCAAAAACTGTCGCGACGCCGCTGCTGTACGCCCAGAACGGGCTTTGAGGGTCGAGGGGATAAGGGGGTACCCGTGGTGTGATAAGTGGGGTCACTTTTCTGTCACGCTGAATCACTTGAAAAGTGGGGCCACTTTTGTCACGCCTACTATCTTGAAAATCGGGCATCACTTTAGGGATTATGCTTTCTGAGTCTCCGGTCCGAGGACCGGAGAATATGATACGTTATGATGATGCAATACTCGTGTGTATATACGAGTATGCGTAGGGGTTGGTTGTTGTTTCGGTCTTGGGTCCCATATTCCCATGTTTGCCCTAAACGCCTTGCACGAATGAACACGACGCACTCGCTCCTCTGGTACACAACAGCTACAACTATGGACGAAATTATAAGGACCGTTCAGATACTAATATTAATATGCAAATGGTCCCTATATTGACGTCCATACCGTACTTGTATGGGATTGACGCTCAGCCAACAAGCGGAAGGCGGGAGAGTGGCAGCTTAGCTCCCTATCGGGCCGCAGCGAGAGGGAAAAACAGCAAACGGCAAGATAGGACCCTGCCAGCTGGGAGCATAGGTTAGATGCCCCTCGTTGCATGCGGTGGGCTGGATGCGGCGCGGATCATGGGGCATGGGTGTTGCAACAAAGGACCAGGTGAAGACTCGCACTAAAGGACGACGACACTGCTGTTTTGCTTGCTGCTGTCATTTATCACGTGATGCTTCACATGTTTTGGGCATAGCGATAGCGCAGGTCCCAGGTGCTCATTGGGAAGCGAGGGCGGTTCTTTCTTCAATCTCCCTTGCACCCTGTGCGATTGTCCTCACCTCGAGGTCCTTTTCGATGTAGGGGAAGATCCCCGCCGAGGCCGCAGGCACGCGGGAGAGCAAGCCTAGAGCAGCCGTCCACGCGACAGAGCGGAGTTTGCGGAGGTTCTGGGGTTTGTTCTTAGGCCTTTGTGGACCTCGGCAGACATCGCCTGCGCTACCGCCAGCGGTGTTGCCTCCATTCGATATCCGGTCCACCGCAGCAGTCATTTTATGGGATGTGTGTCCCTTTCTCCGCGCTTGTGCAAACCAAGCACCTCGTTCCCAAGCGCAAAAGGCCGCAGCTGCTGCTGTGTTTGTTCCCTGTTGTGCAAAAAACGGGGATGAAATATTGATACCCCCTATTTTGTAAGGCTTCCCAGTTAGAGTACAGATCGCTTTTTCGTGTTTGAGTTTAAATTTTTCTTGAACAGCACAGCAGCACAGCAGCAGTGCAACCTCCCGTCAAGCCACCTTAGAAGGCTCCATAGGAAGTGCACTTCCTTGCACTTGCGGCACTGCGAAGGTACACACCCTTGCCCTTGCCCCGTACTGTTGCCGAGGCACGAACACAGCTGAGGCGCGAGCTTTGCACCTGTGAGGGAAGCACAACACCGTCGTTCAGCACTCTGGCATCGTCTGTCTGTGCGGGCCGAAAAGGCTACACAAAGCCAGCACCAACACCCCGCAGCAGCTAGACCAGTACCAGCATCATGGCTTCCGTGCCCGCCGCAAACCTATGCATCTTCCCAATCCTCCTCCTCCTCTTGCTGCAGCTGCCCGGTGAGACAGTAGACGCCCTGCGTCGCGGCCACAACTCGAATGCGGCGTGGGTGAACAGCAACAGTCTTCGTGGGATGGTGGTCGAGTCGGCTTCCAGAACTTCGAGCAGGGGCGCAACAAGTCAAACTGCCAAGAGAGGACCAGCGCGCCATGGAGCGCGTGTTGCTAGCATGATGGTGGCGGCCACCAGTGCAGCGAAGGCCAGGAGGAAGGAGAACGTGCCGGGGTAAGCGGGGGCCGCCGCTGCTTAATGACGTTGCCTGCTGGTTTTTATGGTTGAAGTGTTGAAGTACGTAAGTATACGTACACAATGTCCGTCTACACGAAGACATGAAGAATACCAGGGGTGTACATTTTCTACCGCACCTGTACGGTATTATAAGGGTCGATCTGTATGGATATTATTGTCAAAATAGTTATTATATTTCGAGACATATTTACGGCATTGGTCTAGTCTGGCGCATGATGCTTACCAGAGTACCAGGTATGCCGGTACAGGGGACAGGGGCCCATTAGCAAGGTGGTGTGACAGAGAGTAACACCACCGCCTTATAGAGGGAAGCCGCCGTATTAATTCCAGGTTATGAGTGCAATTCGCCAGTAGCGCCAAACGATTTTGACCGCATTATATCGGGATACCGCCTTATCATACTCAGACCGCCTTATTGGGGGACCACTCTGGCCGCGAATATCATGTAGGTTTAGTCAAGGTTTAGTATAAAATATAATGGCCCAAGTTCTGATTATACTACCGGCCATAGTACAGGACACCTACATATTACTACTGTAATAAGAAACAGGAAAGTTGGCCCACAGGCTGGATTTCTTATTTGAGAAAGGGTGCTTTCTACACTATTTTTAAGATAACGAATCTCGAATTTCTTATTTTCCTCTGCATATCAGTTGGCCCAGGCTGGACTTCTTATTTGAGAGGGTGCTTTCTACACTATTTTCTAGATGACGACTCTCGGATTTCTTGTTTTCCTCTGTTATTATCAGCCTGGTCAAGGCCTGGTTATTATTGGTGTCGTGTACTGTGGTAGATCGCGCACGTACGGTTTTGTACGTAAGACGGACCAAGGAAGACAAAAGGAACTTGGAAGTCCTTCGTAATCCTGTTCTGCCATGACGATTTAGGACGAGTGGCGGCAGAACCGATACCAGGCTACGTATTGTATGGATACCAAGGTACAAGGGAAACATGATGATACCGGGTATGTATTAATAGCACACTTACCAGTGACAAAAACACTTGCCATTAAACTCGATATCGGCCGCTGATGTTGGAGTTATAATCTTCAACAAGGCGTACGTAAACTATGCATCAGTTTCCTGAGAGATATTGTTCGGCCTAGAGAGTTTTTCTCAAATGCCACCAACTGTCGAAAGCGCCTATTATTGCGTGGGTAGGCAGAATTCGACGAAAGCCGACGATGGGGGAAAATGCTGAAACCTTCTCGCGATAAAAAGTGCAGGGCACGTACCGTAGCGGGGGGAGGGAGGGAGGGGAAGAGCCGACTTAGTGACCCCAGATCTGAGTTACGACTACTCGTACGTACAGAGGGAGCGAGAAAAGAAGGACGAAGGTAATAAATGGAATACGTAGAGCAAAAACAAAAAAAATGGAGCCTGTCCTAAACTGCTGTACATGTACTTATAACCACGGACTCGGTAGATTTTTGGCCATGAGTTGATATAAGAACAACATCAACAAACAACAACAGCGGCGGAGTCTTATTGTTGCGATACTTCCTGCTTGTTTCCCAGGCTTCCCTTTTTCGGCGTGCTTCATGCTTACTTCAGTACAACGCTCCCGAATTTATCGCATTTCCCGGGAACCTCAAGCTAACTTGCTGGTGGCGGCTATTTTTTATGAGAGGGGCGGTAGTGCGGTACTGACTGCACTGCTGAATACTCGCGATATAACCGCCGGGAAGTCTAGAAAGAGAAACCAGAAGAACGTGTCTCGCGATCACGATGATGTAAAGTTGCCATTTTTAAACCGCACTACTACTAGGGGAGACCATAGTAAATAGGACCTACGGCAGACACACAAAAAACTATATATTTACCAATTTTTGTTAACAAAATTTGGTCATATTTACCTTAAATGGGTTCCCCGAAATACTGTACACAAACAAATACCTTAGTCTAATTGCAAGTAACTTTACCCAGAAACGGGGTTCCGGTCCCCTATGTACCGCTATGTATCGGAGTTATTCTTGGAGACCATCCGCCGGCGGCGTAAATTTGGAAACTCCTATATGGGAAGTGAATCCCGTGAGGCTGTGTGAGGTTGCTCTGAGCTATATGCCAGAGCTCGCACGAAAGGCAAGCACCCAACAGACGGTACCTGGTCTGTTGTTGTACTTATTGCGATCGAGCTCGAAGCTCGGAACAGCTGATAAAAGGAGAAGTCATCCACAGCAGCAGTATTGCTAGTAAACGAGGTAGTACATAATTGTCCCTCTATAGTGCCGATATCATATGCGCCAGCCGACAATAACGACACGATAGTTACGTACAAACCTATTTTTCACAAATAGACACGCTCCCTGAATTCTACAGCCTCAACAGATTGTGTTCTCCTCATAAGGGATGTACATTAAGGGCATGAGGACACATAAAACCAATAAGTACGCGCAATCGAAGTATCACACTCAGCTACGAGGCAAACATCAGTTTCGACCAAATCCTCGATCTCACAGCTGTTTTTTATTTTTATTTATGTATTAAGTATAGCGGCATCCGGCACTACTACTCCGCACACTACTGTACACCACACTGGTGATTCCCATCGGTGCCATGCGATTCCATGGCCTCTATTGCGATCAACCGGCACTACGCAGCCGGTACTGTAGAGGGACCACTATTCGTACTGTTCTTGAAGGTTTCTGAAACCGGTCGCCCGCATTGTAAGCACAGCACCACCTAATACCGACTTACGACCGGCAGTTGCATGGTGAGGAGGGGACAGGGGTGCTATAGGAGGCATGTCTCACCCGTTGAAGGCGGGGCGGGGGGGGGGGCAACTTGGTGGTCTCTAGCGGGGAGTTTCGTGTCTGGTGACGGCGAATCCCCCCGCAAATGACCCGGTCAACAATAATTGGAAAGTAGTGTTGAATATCGAATCCAAGAGTTGTCATGGGCTGACGTGGTAGGCCGGCCCGGGGTTGGTTATTTTTTATTATTTTATTTTTGTAGTAATGCGCAAGGTGTTGTCTTCGACCTTGTTTCACCTCCCCGCCCGCGCGCTCTCTCCCTCCCCCCCAAATGGGCGCCCAACTGTTGGAGGTGTCTCTATTGGGTGTAGGAACGGTGCTCCGTCTCGAAAGCGATGCGTGGTCAATGGCCAGATTACTAAGGCAAGAAACAAAGGAGTACGCCCCCCGGGTCCATGGTCTCATGACTACGGCCATGCTTAACAATGAGTACGCCCCCCCCCCCCTCCCTCCCTCACGCCTGATTATTCCGTCGTTCATATGTACCCTGTAGGAACCTGTTCGTGGATGAGTCGTGCATCGACTGCGACACCTGCCGCTGGATGCAGGGGGATACGTTCGTCAGCGACGGGGGGAAGTCCGCAGTTGCGAGGCAGCCGACATCGGATGTGAGAGAGGCGGGGGGGGGGGGCCTTATTTGTTGCTTGCCTTGGTCGTTTGACCATTGGCCACGCATTCCTTTCGAGACGGAGCACCGTTCCTACAACTAGTAGAGACACCTCCAAGAGTTGGGCGTTCATTACGTTGTTTCCATATATTACATAATTATATTTTTGCTATTCCTATCCCCTTCCTGTTTGTGAGTGTGTGGGGGGGTGTACTCATGTCGTGCACGGCCGTAGTCGTATGACCGTAGACCCTCGCATCCCTACAATGCCGGGACGGAGCACGTTGGGTTTTCACCAACCAGGCAAACATTGCTTACACCAAGCGCGAAGCGCCGTGAGGTATTGGGCGAGTCGCATGGAGGGTGAGCTGCATCCTGCTAAGAACCGCCTGTGAGGCGGACTTGCATATGGACGACAGCTTCAATGAGTTAATTTAATTTCTGGTGTGGCCACTTCCGGAGACAGCAATGGGTTTTACTATGTAACTGCCTCGCGGACGCCTTACCATATTAACACTACGTGAGACGA
>MEHQ01003727.1:45509-150992 GCA_008828725.1 Saccharina japonica
AATGAATTAATATCTGTTTCTTAAACACATCGGGAGTAAAATATACTTGGAGGGGGGGGGGGGGATCTAAAAAAACGAAAAAGTATGTCTGCGAAATATGCACCACCATCGTATACTTTATTCAAGTGATATTCTTCGATTACACACCGCCCTGCGACGAATTTGAGAGCCGGTTGTCTCCAAATCATGGGAAGTAACACACAGAAAATGGTGGCCTTTGGAACTATTGCGGAGGAATGTTGTTGACTAAATCCGCGTTTCTTTTTTTTTGCTATTCATGTGAAAATCCCAGTTTTGTTTTTTGCTAACCCACCCAGCCCAGGTGGTGGGAATATTTGGTCACCGCTTCCAACAGCAACCTACAGGCACCAAAACACCTCATCGAGATATTTCAAATAGGCGTGTCGCTCGGAGGTTTTCAGTTTATATCCCCGTTGTTCAGAGAAAATCAGCTTGGAATTTGTCCGAGGGGGTGTGTTACCATATCACCCGGGTAACAAGCTTATCACCCGGGTGATAATCTTGAGAGAAAATCAGCTTGAGATTCGTCCGAAGGGGTGGGTTGTCTTATCACCCGGGTGATAATATCATCACCCGGGTGATAATCTTACACACCTCCGACAGAGCACGATCTAGATCATCTGTAGATCATCTGGATGGTAACCTGCCGTTATGAGATGCTTTGCAGGATCTGTGTAGTACAGATTACACCGAGGAACTATGTGTTAAGTTCACGATGAATGTGCGGCTTCCACCGCGGCAACATGAGCTAGATCATACAGATCATACAGATCATACATATCATACGCATCATACTTATCATGCAGATCATACAGGTCATACATATCATACAGCCCATACAGATCACACAGATCATACAGATCACACAGATCATACAGATCATACAGATGAGGAGTGTATCTGCCCTGAAATATCTAGGTCATGAAGTAGGCATGATCTATGTGATCTATCTGTAGATGATCTGTCCTAGGTGTGTGATATTATCACACCGTTATACAGTACTCTACTCTGGCAGGGTAAAACGGGCGAATGCTTTTTTTTTTGTTTTTACGGGCTCACTCACTCCTGCACGTGTTTTTGTTTTGCTCTGCCGCAGGAAGAAAAACGAGGCGCCTACCGGGCGATGTTCGCGTGCCCCACTTCCTCCATCAGGGTCGAGACTGCCGATCCGATCGCCAAGGATGCGTTGAGCGATTTCCCCTTCCCCGTTGACGCGGATCGCCTTCCTGGTGAGAGACAACCACTGTTTTGAGGCAAAACCCTGGTTGAACAGCTGCCTGGTTGTGAACCAACAGCTGCACAAGTGACGTCGTTTTTCCATAGAGTTTCTTAGTTGATCGTCTCAAAGCTGTGGTTACAACGTTTGTTCCAAAGTTTGGGTCCATCTGATTTGATTGGCGACATTTCTGTCGTTTTGTTTCTATGTTACTAATAATGTCATGTAAGTGGGCGAGGGAAGAAGGCGCTGAAACCTTCTCGCGATAAAAAAAATGCAGGGCACGTACCTTCGTAGTGGGGAGGAAGGAGAATAACCTACTTTTTGACCCCGGATCTGAGTTACGACTAAAGAGGGAGAGATTAAAAAAAAATGGCGAAGATAATGAATGGGATGCAAAAACAAACAATGAAAAACGGGTTGGAGGCGGCCTCCTGTTCCGGTCGGGGACCCGACTGAAATACCGTAAGTTCCTTCCTGGCCACCGGGCTGGAGTCTTGATGCCTCACCTCACCCCAAACTTGTGTTGTAGAGGGGCCTGTTTTGCGGACGCCTGGTGGTCCAAAGATGTGTGTAGAAGCGGGTAAGAGAAATCTGTTCGAGAAAGCGTGTTTTTTTTTGTGGAAGTCTGACCGGGAATGCCCGGAAGCCTGTTTTTTGCACATCTCTTCACGGATGATGATACGACCGGTGGGTTGGGCCAGGAACGTTTTGAAATCTCACGGATCAGGTCGGGTCGGGTCGGGTCGGGTCGGGTCGGGTCGGGTCGGGTCTGGTCGGGTCGGGTCGGGTCNAGTTGCCCAAAACGAAGGAGAAGAGAGCACGAACCACACGGGGCCCTCTTCTACTTCCTTCTGGTCAACTGGGGCGACAACACATTTTTCCATGTTTTCTTCTTGCTGATGTCACCATACCGCGTGGCCCAAGCTGCCCCGTGCTCAGATTATTCCCTTACACTAGCGTGTTTCGAGTCGGGAGCTCACACGGGAAAGGCTAGTACCGATGGGGTACGAGTGCGATGGGGTACGAGTGCCCAACCTCGCGGAACAACAACAGCTCGGACTGAACGAGGCCTACGCAATAAAATGTGCTGCTGAAAGGGACGCCGAACGAGACGCAGACGTTAAACGTGCAGGGGAGGAGGAAGAGAGGGAAACGACACAAGCCCAGCGGTAAGAGAACCTATCCTACGAGTGACGCCCACCCCACCGCCGACTCCGTCCATTGATCAACGCGAGCGTTTTCTGGGACGATCATGAATCGGGATCAGCAACCGACGCACCGGGCAACCGCCTTCAAATCAGGCGCATTTAGAGTTTTTCAGCAGAACGATACGCCTGCAGCTTTCGACGGGGTGTTTGGGGCGGGAGAGGATAGGCAGCCTAAGGTGTTGGTGTTCCCGGCCCACATGGCTGCGGTTCTTCGACAGAAAGGCTGTCTGAACGCAGTAGAGACGGACGAGCATATACGGGTAGGGCGGATGGGCGCAGACGAGGAGGCGCCGAAGAAAGGATTTCGGGGAAAAATAAGGCAGAGAAGATGCATCGTGCTTCGTTGCACATCGTTCGACTGATCGCGTACGTGCCGATTCTACAGCTGAGTTTGACAGCAGGCACCCCTGGCAAAGGAAAGAGTATCTTCAAGAAGCACTATGCCCCTCAGGCCGACACGGAAAAACCCAGCGTGGCTCAATCTTGGAACAGGCTGAGCACGAAAAACGAGGAACTCCCAAACGCACACCATGCTTAGAAGCGGACGATCTACCCGCCAAGCTACAGAGTCATATATGTGACTTGATGGGTAGATCGCCCGCTTGTGGGCTTGGTATGCGTTTGGGGGGTCCCCGTCTTTCATCCTCAGACTGCATAGATCGAAGTAAGTTAGATTTTTCCTCGTCAGCCTGAGGGGCATGGAGTTTCTTAAATATGTTTCAACCTTAACTGGGGCTATCTGCTGCCAAAAGCGGCTGTAGAATCGGCATGTACGCGATCACTCGAACGATATACAACCAAGCACGACGACCCTTTTCTGCCTTCTTACTTTCCCCGAAATCCATCTTTCAGCGCCACCTCCTCTGCACTTATCCCCCCTACCCTTATATGCCTCTCCGACTCTACCACACCCAGACAGTCCTCCTGGCTAAGAAACGCAACCATGGGCCTGGAATACCAACACCTTCTGTGTATCCTCCCCTGTCCCCCATCGAAAGCTGCAGGCTTATCGCTGTGCTGGAACAGCTATAAACGTGCCTGGTTTGAAGGTTGTTACCCGATACGTCCGTTGCTGATCCTGATTCATGGTTGTCTCAGAAAACGCTCGAGTCAGTGAATGCACGGGGTCGGCGGTAGGGTGGGCGTCACTCCTATGATTGATAGGTTCTTGTCCCTGGGCTTGCGTCCTTTTCCCTCTCTTCCTCCTCCCTTGTACGTTTGGCGTCTGCGTCTCGTTCGGCGTCGCATTCAGCAGCATACTTTATCGCGTCGGTCTCCTTCGGTTAAGCTATCTTGCTGTTCTCACATCACTTCATCGCAATGCCTACAGTAATCTACGTAGTCCAGAGGTGAAAAAAACAGACTTCTATGTACCTCTCTGGGGCAAATTATTGGAGATCTTTCGTGCTTTTGTGCCAATATGTTTGCGAAAAAACGAGAGGGGGAGGGGGGTCGGTTTCATCACTATTATATGTCTGCGATGAGCCAGTGCGCTCGAAAACACACAAAAATGCCCAGGGGTCAGGGGTATACTTTTGGGGAGGAGCACACAATATAAGGCGTTGGCCATCGGCCAACCGCTTCGTACGCGAGCGTTTCATCTTACGGCACGCAGGTTTCGGGACCAGGCCTGCCTGCCATCCGACACTGCGCGGACTGTCCTTGGTCAGGAGTAAAGATAGGCACCCGATACAAATAAAACGGTTGACCACGGTTTTCAGAAACCTGACAGGCGTGTGGGGTGAATCGGTTAAAAACAATCTGGCGTTTTAGTTTTAGGTTCGGTAAACCGGTCAACCGTTTAAACAGGTGAAAAACACCGGTTTAACTGGTTAAACCGGGGGGAAAAAAACGGTTGAACCAACGACACGAAGACATGGTATTGTCCTTGGTGAAGAGGCAAGTTTGTCATCCTCACCAGGTCGTTTTTTTCGGGAGTTTCCGTTTTGGGCAGGCTTCCCGCGGCGTGAGGCACCCAGCATTGTCTGGAAAACTGAAATATACACTCTAGTCTATAACAATTATGTGACTCGTACAGATTTTGTGTACCTTTAGGATGAAGAATCAGGACGGACACTTGGTGTACTGTTGTAGTTGGGTGGGAATAACGTTTTAATGTGAAGACAACAGCAACGACGACGACGACGACGACGATGACGACAACGGCGACGCGTGCTACGATAGAGATAACACTTTTGGGTTGAATTGTTTTTCGGAATGATCGGGCCCCTTGACCCCAAATCGTCGTATTTTCATTCTTGTGTTGCACTATTATGTGTTGTATAGTTAAGCCATGGCATTGTTCATCGGATAGCACTTTTACTTTCCTACAAAATCGTTTTCGGGCGAGGTATAGAGCTCATCAAGTGATAAGTGACCACCTTTATAGGGCAAAACATGGTGCACCTGCATGCAGGCTACCGTAGCATGCGCCCAACAACAACAGCAGAGGTGACGGGCCTAACGAAATCGGCCAACCTCCGAGAAACAGAGGGGCCTAGGCGTACCACTGCCATATGCACACGAAATACCGGTAGCCCTGAGGTGAAACGACGTATATCGTCTCTCTCAACTCAAAGTACCGTCGAAGTATATACGTACGTATAACAAGGTGTGTGTTGTTGCCGTGCTCATACTTTTACATTGACGTATGTTTACCTGTATGTAGTCGTGGGTGACAATTGTACTTTTACTTACGGCCGTAGTTATAAGGGCCCATCTTAACGAAGACAGCAAAAATACAATTTGGAAAGTAAAATCCTATTTGAATGTGATTTCGCAAAAAAAACTGGTTTGCGTCCTATGGGCAATAGTGAATTGCTCGTTCAAATATTTATGAAATCGAAAAAACGCAGCATGCGTCACAGCGCCCAGGTGAAAAAAATCGACGAGAGGAGACGAGAGGGAAAGCATGCGTCGACGCGTGCGCGCCGCCGCCAGCATACTTTTGCTTTTGACCGCCCAGGCTAGGAAGCTATCGCTCTCAGGGTCTCCTGGGTGGGCGTAGGGATCCCTGGAACGCCACGGGCGAGACAGGGGCGGCGATGGTGTTATCGAAGTCTTGAGCGTATCATGCTGTTTTTGGGTCGATCGCTCGGTTTTTGATCGGGTTGGAGCATCGGGCTGGTTGAAAAGTTGGGATTGCGACCGCTATGATTGGTTTTGAGGCGCTACCGCCGGGGTACGCTGTGCTATGGTCTATAGGCGTGGGCGCGGCTGTTGTCCCGGTGGCCTCGGGTTGTGGTTCACGTGTTGTCGCCTCGGTCGTGGTCCTCGATGCCACCAAGAAATGACCAGATTGTACCGGGGGCGTTTGCCCACCGTGGACATGCCGGTCCAAGTCGGGCCAACTCCTCAATTTGATTTGAATTCTTCAGTTCTTTGGAAAAGAAGGTCCTGGGACCTTCTTGGTTTTTCCGTCCAATTCAAATTGATTAGACCCCAAGATCCTAATCTTTGACGCTGGTGCGTGTGTTGACCAATGAAAAGCTGATTTGAACTTTTTTTTTCCGAATTGTTTTTTTTCTTCTTCGTTAAAACGGGCCCTAAGGCGGGGGGGGAAATCCACTTTTACGAGACGTACGACCTCGAAAAACGATATTTCGCCCAGGGGCGACGGAGTTGGGGGCACAAACGCAACACTTGCGGAAAATAAAAACGTCACGCTTGCAGATAAAAAACGTAACGCCTGCGGAACAAAACGTAGCGCTTGCCTTTGATGGTCGCCGACGTCATCGATGTGGGACATGACCATCAGGGACACGCCTCCTTTTCTCTCGAGAGCCTTGGCCAGGCTGGCGTGGAACCTAGGGCTGTCCATCATCACGTTACCCTCCGGTCGTTGCTGTCCGATTCGGGTCAATCGGAGCAGTGTCATTGGGCATATCAGGGCAGTTTGTTAGAGCCAATCTGATCATTGATACAGGGGTGAATCGAAGCAGAATGTTTCGGGTCAATCGGGGAGCACTGATTCGTACCTATATCGAAAGAGGCTTGGAATCGGGCCGATCAAATATCAGGTACATATGATCTCGGGCCAATCGGACAATTTTATAGGGCCAACCGGAGCATTGCTTAGGGTTAATCGAGCACGGGTTTCGGGCCAATCGGAGCGTTGTTGTCAGGCCTATCGGAGAAGTGAGTTTCGGGCCAATCGGAGCGTTGTTGTCAGGCCTATCGGAGAAGTGATATCGGGACAATATTAATGCATTGGTATCGACCCGAACTCCGAGGCCACGGTGCGGATCGACGGTCGACGGACAGATGTAAATGGAGGGCGGGGGGGGGTATACTTCATTATCATGCATGGCCGTAGTCGTAAGACCATAGACCCTCGCATCCCTACAATGCCGGGGCGGAGCATGTCGGGTTTTCACCAGACAGACATCGCTAGCACCAAGCGCGAAGCGCCGTGAAGTGTTCGGTGAGTCGCATGAAGGGTGAGCTGCATCCTACTAAAAACCGCTTGTGAGGCGAACTTGCATATGGATGACAGCTGCACTGAGTTCAATTAATTTCCGGTGTGGCCACTTCCACAGACAGCAATGGCAGTACTATGTAACTGCCGGAAACATCATCCACCCACTAAAAAAACTCACCACAAACCAGGGAGAGCACCCGAAAGAATTTTCCGCATGGAAACCCAAATGGAAAACACCTGAAAATTGTGATGGAAAAAGCCAGAAAACGGTACACCGTAAATGGTTTTTGTTCGGGCGGGGGGCGGTAGGACGGCGGGTCTGAAGCGCATGGTAGACAATAACAAAAAAACGATTGTGATGGCCAGGGTTTTTCCACAACCACGCTCCCACAAACAGGGTTTTCGAAGGAGTCCATAACCAGGTAAGCATACAACCAGGGCTATTCACGGGTAGGGTCAAACCTCATGGGTCAGGTCGGGTCGGGTCGGGTCGTGTAAGGGTCGGACCTTACCCGTTGCGAGGGGAAAAATTGTAGGCACAACCTTAGTAATGCAACGCAGGGTCAGAACTCGAGAAAAAGAACTAGGCCTGACCGGTGAACCTGAGAGTCGCAGTTGAGAGACAATCAAAGAGTTTGATGTGTAGGGAGTGGCAGATTATTGGCGGCGAGTGTGATTTGTGGCGTGATGGCCCGATCCAAATCTGAGAGAAGTTTGAAAACCTTCCGCCCCGCGCCTCCCCGCCTCTGCCCCGCCTCTGACCCCGCCCCCACCCTGCCCCAGCCCCCTGCCAGGGGGGGGATCTGAAAAAACGAAAAAGTCTGTTTGCAAAAAATGCACCACTATCGTATACTTTATTCAAGTGATATTCTTCGATTACACACCGCCCTGCGACGAATTTGAGAGCCGATTGTCTCCAAATCATGGGAAGTAACATACAGAAAATGGTGGCCTTTGGAACTATTGCGGAGGAATGTTGTTATCTCGACTAAATCCGCGTTTCCTTTTTTTTGTTATTAACATGTAAAAATCCCAGTTTTTGTTTTTTGCTAACCCATCCAGCCCAGGTGGTGGGAATATTTGGTCACCGCTTCCAACAGCAACCTACAGGCGCCAAAACACCTCCTCGAGATATTTCAAATACGCGTGTCGCTCGGAGATTTTCAGTTTATATCTCCGTTGTTCAGAGAAAATCAGCTTGGAATTTGTCCGAGGGGGTGTGTTCCCAATTACCCGGTTGATAAGTTTATCACCCGGGTGATAATCTTCAGAGAAAATCAGCTTGAGATTCGTCCGAAGGGGTGGGTTGTCTTATCACCCGGGTGATAATATAATCACCCGGGTGATAATCTTAAACACCTCCGACAGATCACGATCTAGATCATCTGTAGATCATCTGGATGGTAACCTGCCGTTATGAGATGCTTTGCAGGATCTGTATAGTACAGATTACACCTAGGAACTATGTGTTAAGTTCACGATGAATGTGCGGCTTCCACCGCGTCAACAAGAGCTACGTAGATCATACTGATCATACAGATCATACAGATCATACAGATACGCATCATACAGATCATGCATATCATACAGATCATACATATCATACAGCCCATACAGATCACACAGATCATACAGATCATACAGATGAGGAGTGTATCTGCCCTGAAATATCTAGGTCATGAAGTAGGCATGGTCTATGTGATCTATCTGTAGATGATCTGTCCTAGGTGTGTGATCTTATCACACCGTTCATGCGTTACTCTACTCTGCCAGAGTAAAACGAGCGATTTTTATTTTTTATTTTTTATGGGCTCACTTACTCCTGCACGTGTTTCTGTTTTGCTCTTCCGCAGGAAGAAAAACGTGGCGCCTACCGGGCGATGTTCGCGTGCCCCACTTCCTCCATCAGGGTCGAGACTGCCGACCCGATCGCCAAGGATGCATTGAACGATTTCCCCTTCCCCGTCGACGCGGACCGCCTTCCTGGTGAGATAAAACTCCGCGCGTCTGCTTTGAGGCAAAACCCCTGGTTTAACAGTTGCCTGGTTGTGAATCAACAGCTGCACAAGTGACCTCGTTTTCATAGAGTTCATTAGTTGATCGTATTAAAGCTGTCGTTGCAACCTTTGTTCCAACGTTTGGGTCCATCTGGTTGGATGGCGACATTTCTGTCGTTTTGTTTCTATGTTAGTAATAATTTCATGTAAGTGGGCGAGGGAAGAAAGCGCTGAAACCTTCTCGCGATAAAAAAACAAGGCACGTACCGCCGTAGTGGGGAGGGGATGTAGGAGAAGAGCCTAGTTAGTGACCCCGGATCTGAGTTACGACTAAAGAGGGAGAGATAAAAAAAGGGCGGCGATGATAAATGGGATGGAATAAACCCCCCAAAAAATGGGTTGGAGGAGGCCTTCTGTTCCGGTCGGTGACCCGACCGAAATACCTTAAGTCCCTTCCTGGCCATCGGGCTCAAGTCTTGATGCCTCACCTCACCTCAAGCTTGTGTTGTGGATGCCTGTTTTTGCGGACGCCTTGGTGGTTTAAAAATGTGCGTAGAAGCGGGTAGGAGAAACCTGTTCGAGGAAGCGTTTTGTTTTTTGTTGAAGTCTGACCGGGAAACCCTGGTATCGGAAGCCTGCTTTATGCACATATCTTCACGGGTGATCACCCGACCCGTGGGTTGGGCCAGGAACTTTTCGAAATTTCACGGGTCGGGTCGGGTCGGGTCGGGTCGAGTCGACGTCGGGCGGGGCGGGCGGAGTTTCACACTCTCCCTGGATGGATCGGCATCCTACTCGACCCAATCCACCGAGCCCGACCCGACCCGATCCGACCTAACCCATGAGGTTTGACCCTACCCGTGAATAGCCCTGGTTGTATGCTTACCTGGTTATGGACTCCTTCGAAAACCCTGTTTGTGGGAGCGTGGTTGTGGAAAAACCCTGGCCATCACAATCGTTTTTTTGTTATTGTCTACCATGCGCTTCAGACCCGCCGTCCTACCGCCCCCCGCCCGAACAAAAACCATTTACGGTGTACCGTTTTCTGGCTTTTTCCATCACAATTTTCAGGTGTTTTCCATTTGGGTTTCCATGCGGAAAATTCTTTCGGGTGCTCTCCCTGGTTTGTGGTGAGTTTTTTTAGTGGGT
Source organism: Saccharina japonica (assembly GCA_008828725.1). Lineage (NCBI taxonomy): Eukaryota > Phaeophyceae > Laminariales > Laminariaceae > Saccharina > Saccharina japonica. The sequence goes on from MEHQ01003727.1 coordinate 55,524, forward strand.
GGATGATGTTTCCGGCAGTTACATAGTACTGCCATTGCTGTCTGTGGAAGTGGCCACACCGGAAATTAATTGAACTCAGTGCAGCTGTCATCCATATGCAAGTTCGCCTCACAAGCGGTTTTTAGTAGGATGCAGCTCACCCTTCATGCGACTCACCGAACACTTCACGGCGCTTCGCGCTTGGTGCTAGCGATGTCTGTCTGGTGAAAACCCGACATGCTCCGCCCCGGCATTGTAGGGATGCGAGGGTCTATGGTCTTACGACTACGGCCATGCATGATAATGAAGTATACCCCCCCCCGCCCTCCATTTACATCTGTCCGTCGACCGTCGATCCGCACCGTGGCCTCGGAGTTCGGGTCGATACCAATGCATTAATATTGTCCCGATATCACTTCTCCGATAGGCCTGACAACAACGCTCCGATTGGCCCGAAACTCACTTCTCCGATAGGCCTGACAACAACGCTCCGATTGGCCCGAAACCCGTGCTCGATTAACCCTAAGCAATGCTCCGGTTGGCCCTATAAAATTGTCCGATTGGCCCGAGATCATATGTACCTGATATTTGATCGGCCCGATTCCAAGCCTCTTTCGATATAGGTACGAATCAGTGCTCCCCGATTGACCCGAAACATTCTGCTTCGATTCACCCCTGTATCAATGATCAGATTGGCTCTAACAAACTGCCCTGATATGCCCAATGACACTGCTCCGATTGACCCGAATCGGACAGCAACGGCCGGAGGGTAACGTGATGATGGACAGCCCTAGGTTCCACGCCAGCCTGGCCAAGGCTCTCGAGAGAAAAGGAGGCGTGTCCCTGATGGTCATGTCCCACATCGATGACGTCGGCGACCATCAAAGGCAAGCGTTACGTTTTGTTCCGCAGGCGTTACGTTTTTTATCTGCAAGCGTGACGTTTTTATTTTCCGCAAGTGTTGCGTTTGTGCCCCCAACTCCGTCGCCCCTGGGCGAAATATCGTTTTTCGAGGTCGTACGTCTCGTAAAAGTGGATTTCCCCCCCCGCCTTAGGGCCCGTTTTAACGAAGAAGAAAAAAAACAATTCGGAAAAAAAAAGTTCAAATCAGCTTTTCATTGGTCAACACACGCACCAGCATCAAAGATTAGGATCTTGGGGTCTAATCAATTTGAATTGGACGAAAAAACTAAGAAGGTCCCAGGACCTTCTTTTCCAAATGATTCAAATCAAATTGAGGAGTTGGCCCGACTTGGACCGGCATGTCCACGGTGGGCAAACGCCCCCGGTACAATCTGGTCATTTCTTGGTGGCATCGATGACCACGACCGAGGCGACAACACGTGAACCACAACCCGAGGCCACCGGGACAACAGCCGCGCCCACGCCTATAGACCATAGCACAGCGTACCCCGGCGGTGGCGCCTCAAAAACAATCATGGCGGTCGCAATCCCAACTTTTCAACCAGCTCGATGCTCCAACCCGATCAAAAACCGAGCGATCGACCCAAAAACAGCATGATACGCTCAAGACTTCGATAACACCATCGCCGCCCCTGTCTCGCCCGTGGCGTTCCAGGGATCCCTACGCCCACCCAGGAGACCCTGAGAGCGATAGCTTCCTAGCCTGGGCGGTCAAAAACAAAAGTATGCTGGCGGCGGCGCGCACGCGTCGACGCATGCTTTCCCTCTCGTCTCCTCTCGTCGATTTTTTTCACCTGGGCGCTGTGACGCATGCTGCGTTTTTTCGATCTCATAAATATTTGAACGAGCAATTCACTATTCCCCATAGGACGCAAACCAGTTTTTTTTTGCGAAATCACATTCAAATAGGATTTTACTTTCCAAATTGTATTTTTGCTGTCTTCGTTAAGATGGGCCCTTATAACTACGGCCGTAAGTAAAAGTACAATTGTCACCCACGACTACATACAGGTAAACATACGTCAATGTAAAAGTATGAGCACGGCAACAACACACACCTTGTTATACGTACGTATATACTTCGACGGTACTTTGAGTTGAGAGAGACGATATACGTCGTTTCACCTCAGGGCTACCGGTATTTCGTGTGCATATGGCAGTGGTACGCCTAGGCCCCTCTGTTTCTCGGAGGTTGGCCGATTTCGTTAGGCCCGTCACCTCTGCTGTTGTTGTTGGGCGCATGCTACGGTAGCCTGCATGCAGGTGCACCATGTTTTGCCCTATAAAGGTGGTCACTTATCACTTGATGAGCTCTATACCTCGCCCGAAAACGATTTTGTAGGAAAGTAAAAGTGCTATCCGATGAACAATGCCATGGCTTAACTATACAACACATAATAGTGCAACACAAGAATGAAAATACGACGATTTGGGGTCAAGGGGCCCGATCATTCCGAAAAACAATTCAACCCAAAAGTGTTATCTCTATCGTAGCACGCGTCGCCGTTGTCGTCATCGTCGTCGTCGTCGTCGTCGTTGCTGTTGTCTTCACATTAAAACGTTATTCCCACCCAACTACAACAGTACACCAAGTGTCCGTCCTGATTCTTCATCCTAAAGGTACACAAAATCTGTACGAGTCACATAATTGTTATAGACTAGAGTGTATATTTCAGTTTTCCAGACAATGCTGGGTGCCTCACGCCGCGGGAAGCCTGCCCAAAACGGAAACTCCCGAAAAAAACGACCTGGTGAGGATGACAAACTTGCCTCTTCACCAAGGACAATACCATGTCTTCGTGTCGTTGGTTCAACCGTTTTTTTCCCCCCGGTTTAACCAGTTAAACCGGTGTTTTTCACCTGTTTAAACGGTTGACCGGTTTACCGAACCTAAAACTAAAACGCCAGATTGTTTTTAACCGATTCACCCCACACGCCTGTCAGGTTTCTGAAAACCGTGGTCAACCGTTTTATTTGTATCGGGTGCCTATCTTTACTCCTGACCAAGGACAGTCCGCGCAGTGTCGGATGGCAGGCAGGCCTGGTCCCGAAACCTGCGTGCCGTAAGATGAAACGCTCGCGTACGAAGCGGTTGGCCGATGGCCAACGCCTTATATTGTGTGCTCCTCCCCAAAAGTATACCCCTGACCCCTGGGCATTTTTGTGTGTTTTCGAGCGCACTGGCTCATCGCAGACATATAATAGTGATGAAACCGACCCCCCTCCCCCTCTCGTTTTTTCGCAAACATATTGGCACAAAAGCACGAAAGATCTCCAATAATTTGCCCCAGAGAGGTACATAGAAGTCTGTTTTTTTCACCTCTGGACTACGTAGATTACTGTAGGCATTGCGATGAAGTGATGTGAGAACAGCAAGATAGCTTAACCGAAGGAGACCGACGCGATAAAGTATGCTGCTGAATGCGACGCCGAACGAGACGCAGACGCCAAACGTACAAGGGAGGAGGAAGAGAGGGAAAAGGACGCAAGCCCAGGGACAAGAACCTATCAATCATAGGAGTGACGCCCACCCTACCGCCGACCCCGTGCATTCACTGACTCGAGCGTTTTCTGAGACAACCATGAATCAGGATCAGCAACGGACGTATCGGGTAACAACCTTCAAACCAGGCACGTTTATAGCTGTTCCAGCACAGCGATAAGCCTGCAGCTTTCGATGGGGGACAGGGGAGGATACACAGAAGGTGTTGGTATTCCAGGCCCATGGTTGCGTTTCTTAGCCAGGAGGACTGTCTGGGTGTGGTAGAGTCGGAGAGGCATATAAGGGTAGGGGGGATAAGTGCAGAGGAGGTGGCGCTGAAAGATGGATTTCGGGGAAAGTAAGAAGGCAGAAAAGGGTCGTCGTGCTTGGTTGTATATCGTTCGAGTGATCGCGTACATGCCGATTCTACAGCCGCTTTTGGCAGCAGATAGCCCCAGTTAAGGTTGAAACATATTTAAGAAACTCCATGCCCCTCAGGCTGACGAGGAAAAACCTAACTTACTTCGATCTATGTAGTCTGAGGATGAAAGACGGGGAACCCCCAAACGCACACCAAGCCCACAAGCGGGCGATCTACCCATCAAGTCACATATATGACTCTGTAGCTTGGCGGGTAGATCGTCCGCTTCTAAGCATGGTGTGCGTTTGGGAGTTCCTCGTTTTTCGTGCTCAGCCTGTTCCAAGATTGAGCCACGCTGGGTTTTTCCGTGTCGGCCTGCGGGGCATAGTGCCTTTTGAAGATATTATTTCCTTTGCCAGGGGTGCCTGCTGTCAAACTCAACTGTAGAATCGGCACGTACGCGATCAGTCGAACGATGTGCAACGAAGCACGATGCATCTTCTCTGCCTTATTTTTTCCCGAAATCCTTTCTTCGGCGCCTCCTCGTCTGCGCCCATCTGCCCTACCCGTATATGCTCGTCCGTCCCTACTGCATTCAGACAGCCTTTCTGTCGAAGAACCGCAGCCATGTGGGCCGGGGTTACTCTACTCTGCCAGAGTAAAACGAGCGATTTTTATTTTTTATTTTTTATGGGCTCACTTACTCCTGCACGTGTTTCTGTTTTGCTCTTCCGCAGGAAGAAAAACGTGGCGCCTACCGGGCGATGTTCGCGTGCCCCACTTCCTCCATCAGGGTCGAGACTGCCGACCCGATCGCCAAGGATGCATTGAACGATTTCCCCTTCCCCGTCGACGCGGACCGCCTTCCTGGTGAGATAAAACTCCGCGCGTCTGCTTTGAGGCAAAACCCCTGGTTTAACAGTTGCCTGGTTGTGAATCAACAGCTGCACAAGTGACCTCGTTTTCATAGAGTTCATTAGTTGATCGTATTAAAGCTGTCGTTGCAACCTTTGTTCCAACGTTTGGGTCCATCTGGTTGGATGGCGACATTTCTGTCGTTTTGTTTCTATGTTAGTAATAATTTCATGTAAGTGGGCGAGGGAAGAAAGCGCTGAAACCTTCTCGCGATAAAAAAACAAGGCACGTACCGCCGTAGTGGGGAGGGGATGTAGGAGAAGAGCCTAGTTAGTGACCCCGGATCTGAGTTACGACTAAAGAGGGAGAGATAAAAAAAGGGCGGCGATGATAAATGGGATGGAATAAACCCCCCAAAAAATGGGTTGGAGGAGGCCTTCTGTTCCGGTCGGTGACCCGACCGAAATACCTTAAGTCCCTTCCTGGCCATCGGGCTCAAGTCTTGATGCCTCACCTCACCTCAAGCTTGTGTTGTGGATGCCTGTTTTTGCGGACGCCTTGGTGGTTTAAAAATGTGCGTAGAAGCGGGTAGGAGAAACCTGTTCGAGGAAGCGTTTTGTTTTTTGTTGAAGTCTGACCGGGAAACCCTGGTATCGGAAGCCTGCTTTATGCACATATCTTCACGGGTGATCACCCGACCCGTGGGTTGGGCCAGGAACTTTTCGAAATTTCACGGGTCGGGTCGGGTCGGGTCGGGTCGAAGTCGATCGTCGGGCGGGCGGGCGGGAGTTTTCACACTCTCCCTGGATGGGATCGATCCGACCTGACCCGCAAGGTTTGACCCAACCCGTGAACAGCCCTGGTTTTATGCTAACCTGTTTATGGATTCCTTTTTGGAGAACCCTGTTTGTGAGGGCGTGGTTGAGGGAAAAAACTGGCTATCGTGATCGTTTTTTGTTTTGTTTGTCTACCATGCCCTCAGACCCGCCGTCCTGCCGCCCCCCCCCGAACAATAACCATTAACGGTGTACCGTTTTCTGGCTTTTTCCATCACATTTTTCAGGTGTTTTCCATTTGGGTTTCCATGCGGAAAATTCGTTCGGGTGTTCTCCCTGGTTCGTGGTGAGTATTTTTTAGTGGCTGGATGATGTTTCGTGCAGTTACATAGTGCGTCCATTGCTGTCTCTGGAAGTGGCCACACCGGAAATTAAATGAACCCATTGCAGCTGTCATCCATATGCAAGTTCGCCTCACAAGCGGTTCTCAGTAGGATGCAGCTCACCCTTCATGCGACTCACCGAACACTTCACGGCGCTTCGCGCTTGGTGCTAGCAATGTATGTCTGGTGAAAACCCGACATGCTCCGTCCCGGATTGTAGGGATTCGAGGGTCTGTGGTCTTACGACTGCGGCCATGCATGAATATCGAGTGCACCCCTGCCCTCCATTTACATCTGTCCGTCGATCGTCGATCCGCACCGTGGCCTCGGAGTTCGGGTCGATACCAATGCATTAAGACTGTCCCGATATCACTTCTCGGATAGGCCTGACAACAACGCTCCGAATGACCCGAAAACTATGCTCGATTGGCCCTACAGCAAAGCTCCGGTTGGCCCTGTAAAATTGTCCGATTGGCCCGATCATATGTACCTGATATTTGATTGGCCCAATTCCAAGCCTCTTTCGGTATAGGTACGCAACAGTGCTCCGATTGACCCCAAAAATTATGTTCCGATTCAGCCCGGTGCTCCGATTGGCTCCAACAAAATGTCCCGATATGCCCGATGACACTGCTCCGATTGACCCGAATCGGACAGCAACGGCCGGAGGGTAACGTGATGATGGACAGCCCTAGGTTCCACGCCAGCCTGGCCAAGGCTCTCGAGAGAAAAGGAGGCGTGTCCCTGATGGTCATGTCCCACATCGATGACGTCGGCGACCATCAAAGGCAAGCGTTACGTTTTGTTTCCGTAGGCGTTACGTTTTGTTTTCCGCAAGTGTTGGCGTTTGTGCCCCCAACTCCGTCGCCTCTGGGTGAATATATCGTTTTTCGAGGTCGTGCGTCTCGCAAAAGTGGATTTGCACTCGTACCTACAAGAGGTAATATGTCCCCCCCTCTACAACGACGGCTGCAAGTAGACGCGTGCTACGGTAGAGGTAGCACTTTTTCGCTAGTTTCTTTTCTGAATAGCGTTCTTGTTTTCTGATCTTGAGTTTTTTTGTAAGCCAAGGCCATGGGATTCATTCATCGGGTTGCACTTTCAGTTTTATCAAAATCAGTGTTTAGACTACTGCAGGTATAGAGGCATAGAGCTCCTCAAGTGAAGAGCCTCATAAAAAGCATGGTACACCTCTTCCGTAGCATGCGTCAGTACAAGTATTCCACTACGACTACATACACGTGTAAATAGGTACATGTAAAAGTATGAGTACAACAACAACACACACGTTGTTATACGTACGTATATACTTCGACGGCACCTTGAGTTGAGAGAGACGATATACGTCGTGTCACCTCAGGGTTACCGGTATTTCGTGTGCATATGGCAGTGGTAAGCCTAGGTCCCTCTGTTTCTCGGAGGTTGGCCGGTTTCGTTAGGCCCGTCACCTCTGTTGTTGTTGTTGGACGCATGCTACGGTAGCCTGCATGCAGGTGCACCATGTGTTTTCTGAGGGGGGTCACTGGATTATCTTGATTATAGCATAGGAGCTATATACCTTCGCCCGAAAACGGTTTTGTAGGAAAGTAAAAGTGCTATATAGCATACCCGATGAACAATGCCATGGCCCAACTACACAATGAACGATATTGCAACACAAGAATAGAAATACGACGATTTTGGGTGAAGGGGCCCGATCCTTCAGCAAAACTTTCAACCACAAATTGCTACCTCTATCGTAGCGCGCGTCGTTGTTGTTGTCGCTGTTGTTGTTGCTGTTGTTGTCGTCGTCGTCGCTGTTGTCTTCACATTTAAACGTTATTCCCACCCAACTACAACAGTACACCAAGTGTCCGTCCTGATTCTTCATCCTAAAGGTACACAAAATCTGTACGAGTCACATAATTGTTTTAGACAAGAGTGTATGTTTCAGTTTTCCAGACAATGCTGGGTGCCTCACGCCGCGGGAAGCCTGCCCAAAACGGAAACTCCCCGAAACAAACGACCTGGTGAGGATGACAAACGTGCCTCTTCACCAAGGACAATACTATGTCTTCGTGTCGTTGGTTCAACCGTTTTTTTCCCCGGTTTAACCAGTTCAACCGGTGTTTTTCACCTGTTTAAACGGTTGACCGGTTTACCGAACCTAAAACTAAAACGCCAGATTGTTTTTAACCGATTCACCCCACACGCTTGTCAGGTTTCTGAAAACCGTGGTCAACCGTTTTATTTGTATCGGGTGCCTAACTTTACTCCTGGGAAAGGACAGTCCGCACAGTGTCGGATGGCAGGCAGGCCTGGTCCCCAAAGCTGCGTGCCGTAAGATGAAACGCTCGCGTACGAAGCGGTTAGCCGATGGCCAACGCCTTATATTGTGTGGTCCTCCCCAGAAGTATACCCCTGACCCCTGGGCATTTTTGTGTATGTTTCGAGCGCACTGGCTCATCGCAGACATATAATAGTGATGAAACCGACCCCCCTCCCCCTCTCGTTTTTTCGCAAACATATTGGCACAAAAGCACGAAAGGTCTCCAATAATTTGCCCCAGAGAGGTACATAGAAGTCTGTTTTTTTCACCTCGGGACTACGTAGATTACTGTAGGCATTGCGATGAAGTGATGTGAGAACAGCAAGATAGCTTAACTGAAGGAGACCGACGCGAGAAAGTATGCTGCTGAATGCGACGCCGAACGAGACGCAGACGCCAAACGTACAAGGGAGGAGGAAGAGAGGGAAAAGGACGCAAGCCCAGGGACAAGAACCTATCAATCATAGGAGTGACGCCCACCCTACCGCCGACCCCGTGCATTCACTGACTCGAGCGTTTTCTGAGACAACCATGAATCAGGATCAGCAACGGACGTATCGGGTAACAACCTTCAAACCAGGCACGTTTATAGCTGTTCCAGCACAGCGATAAGCCTGCAGCTTTCGATGGGGGACAGGGGAGGATACACAGAAGGTGTTGGTATTCCAGGCCCATGGTTGCGTTTCTTAGCCAGGAGGACTGTCTGGGTGTGGTAGAGTCGGAGAGGCATATAAGGGTAGGGGGGATAAGTGCAGAGGAGGTGGCGCTGAAAGATGGATTTCGGGGAAAGTAAGAAGGCAGAAAAGGGTCGTCGTGCTTGGTTGTATATCGTTCGAGTGATCGCGTACATGCCGATTCTACAGCCGCTTTTGGCAGCAGATAGCCCCAGTTAAGGTTGAAACATATTTAAGAAACTCCATGCCCCTCAGGCTGACGAGGAAAAACCTAACTTACTTCGATCTATGTAGTCTGAGGATGAAAGACGGGGAACCCCCAAACGCACACCAAGCCCACAAGCGGGCGATCTACCCATCAAGTCACATATATGACTCTGTAGCTTGGCGGGTAGATCGTCCGCTTCTAAGCATGGTGTGCGTTTGGGAGTTCCCCGTTTTTCGTGCTCAGCCTGTTCCAAGATTGAGCCACGCTGGGTTTTTCCGTGTCGGCCTGCGGGGCATAGTGCCTTTTGAAGATATTATTTCCTTTGCCAGGGGTGCCTGCTGTCAAACTCAACTGTAGAATCGGCACGTACGCGATCAGTCGAACGATGTGCAACGAAGCACGATGCATCTTCTCTGCCTTATTTTTTCCCGAAATCCTTTCTTCGGCGCCTCCTCGTCTGCGCCCATCTGCCCTACCCATATATGCTCGTCCGTCCCTACTGCATTCAGACAGCCTTTCTGTCGAAGAACCGCAGCCATGTGGGCCGGGGATACCAACACCAACACCTTAGGCTGCCTATCCTCTCCCGCCCCAAACACCCCGTCAAAGGCTGCAGGCGTATCGTTCTGCTGAAAAACTCTAAATGCGCCTGTTTGAAGGCGGTTGCCCGGTGCGTCGGTTGCTGATCCCGATTCATGATCGTCCCAGAAAACGCTCGCGTTGATCAATGGACGGAGTCGGCGGTGGGGTGGGCGTCACTCTAGGATAGGTTCTCTTACCGCTGGGCTTGTGTCGTTTCCCTCTCTTCCTCCTCCCCTGCACGTTTAACGTCTGCGTCTCGTTCCGTCCCTTTCGCAGCACATTTTATTGCGTAGGCCTCGTTCAGTCGAGCTGTTGTTGTTCCGGAGGTTGGGCACTCGTACCCCATCGCACTCGTACCCCATCGGTACTAGCCTTTCCCGTGGAGCTCCCGACTCGAAACAGCATTAGCGTAAGGGAATAATCTGAGCACGGGGATGCTTGGGCCACGCGGTATGGTGACATCAGCAAGAAGAAAACATGGAAAGATGTGTGTGTCGCCCCAGTTGACCAGAAGGAAGTAGAAGAGGGCCCCGTGTGGTTCGTACTCTCTTCTCCTTCGTTTTGGGCAACTCTCACGGGTCGGGTCGAGCCATCCTTACTCGACCCAACCCGACCCGACCCGACCCGACCCGATCCGACCTGACCCGCAAGGTTTGACCCAACCCGTGAACAGCCCTGGTTTTATGCTAACCTGTTTATGGATTCCTTTTTGGAGAACCCTGTTTGTGAGGGCGTGGTTGAGGGAAAAAACTGGCTATCGTGATCGTTTTTTGTTTTGTTTTTGTCTACCATGCCCTTCAGACCCGCCGTCCTGCCGCCCCCCGCCCGAACAATAACCATTAACGGTGTACCGTTTTCTGGCTTTTTCCATCACATTTTTCAGGTGTTTTCCATTTGGGTTTCCATGCGGAAAATTCTTTCGGGTGTTCTCCCTGGTTCGTGGTGAGTATTTTTTAGTGGCTGGATGATGTTTCGTGCAGTTACATAGTGCGTCCATTGCTGACTCTGGAAGTGGCCACACCGGAAATTAAATGAACTCATTGCAGCTGTCATCCATATGCAAGTTCGCCTCACAAGCGGTTCTCAGTAGGATGCAGCTCACCCTTCATGCGACTCACCGAACACTTCACGGCGCTTCGCGCTTGGTGCTAGCAATGTATGTCTGGTGAAAACCCGACATGCTCCGTCCCGGATTGTAGGGATTCGAGGGTCTGTGGTCTTACGACTGCGGCCATGCATGAATATCGAGTGCACCCCTGCCCTCCATTTACATCTGTCCGTCGATCGTCGATCCGCACCGTGGCCTCGGAGTTCGGGTCGATACCAATGCATTAAGACTGTCCCGATATCACTTCTCGGATAGGCCTGACAACAACGCTCCGAATGACCCGAAAACTATGCTCGATTGGCCCTACAGCAAAGCTCCGGTTGGCCCTGTAAAATTGTCCGATTGGCCCGATCATATGTACCTGATATTTGATTGGCCCAATTCCAAGCCTCTTTCGGTATAGGTACGCAACAGTGCTCCGATTGACCCCAAAAATTATGTTCCGATTCAGCCCGGTGCTCCGATTGGCTCCAACAAAATGTCCCGATATGCCCGATGACACTGCTTCGATTGACCCGAATCGGACAGCAACGGCCGGAGGGTAACGTGATGATGGACAGCCCTAGGTTCCACGCCAGCCTGGCCAAGGCTCTCGAGAGAAAAGGAGGCGTGTCCCTGATGGTCATGTCCCACATCGATGACGTCGGCGACCATCAAAGGCAAGCGTTACGTTTTGTTTCCGTAGGCGTTACGTTTTGTTTTCCGCAAGTGTTGGCGTTTGTGCCCCCAACTCCGTCGCCTCTGGGTGAATATATCGTTTTTCGAGGTCGTACGTCTCGCAAAAGTGGATTTGCACTCGTACCTACAAGAGGTAATATGCCCCCCCCTCTACAACGACGGCTGCAAGTAGACGCGTGCTACGGTAGAGGTAGCACTTTTTCGCTAGTTTCTTTTCTGAATAGCGTTCTTGTTTTCTGATCTTGAGTTTTTTTGTAAGCCAAGGCCATGGGATTCATTCATCGGGTTGCACTTTCAGTTTTATCAAAATCAGTGTTTAGACTACTGCAGGTATAGAGGCATAGAGCTCCTCAAGTGAAGAGCCTCATAAAAAGCATGGTGCACCTCTTCCGTAGCATGCGTCAGTACAAGTATTCCACTACGACTACATACACGTGTAAATAGATACATGTAAAAGTATGAGTACAACAACAACACACACGTTGTTATACGTACGTATATACTTCGACGGCACCTTGAGTTGAGAGAGACGATATACGTCGTGTCACCTCAGGGTTACCGGTATTTCGTGTGCATATGGCAGTGGTAAGCCTAGGTCCCTCTGTTTCTCGGAGGTTGGCCGGTTTCGTTAGGCCCGTCACCTCTGTTGTTGTTGTTGGACGCATGCTACGGTAGCCTGCATGCAGGTGCACCATGTGTTTTCTGAGGGGGGTCACTGGATTATCTTGATTATAGCATAGGAGCTATATACCTTCGCCCGAAAACGGTTTTGTAGGAAAGTAAAAGTGCTATATAGCATACCCGATGAACAATGCCATGGCCCAACTACACAATGAACGATATTGCAACACAAGAATAGAAATACGACGATTTTGGGTGAAGGGGCCCGATCCTTCAGCAAAACTTTCAACCACAAATTGCTACCTCTATCGTAGCGCGCGTCGTTGTTGTTGTTGCTGTTGTTGTTGTTGCTGTTGTTGTCGTCGTCGTCGCTGTTGTCTTCACATTTAAACGTTATTCCCACCCAACTACAACAGTACACCAAGTGTCCGTCCTGATTCTTCATCCTAAAGGTACACAAAATCTGTACGAGTCACATAATTGTTTTAGACAAGAGTGTATGTTTCAGTTTTCCAGACAATGCTGGGTGCCTCACGCCGCGGGAAGCCTGCCCAAAACGGAAACTCCCCGAAACAAACGACCTGGTGAGGATGACAAACGTGCCTCTTCACCAAGGACAATACTATGTCTTCGTGTCGTTGGTTCAACCGTTTTTTTCCCCGGTTTAACCAGTTAAACCGGTGTTTTTCACCTGTTTAAACGGTTGACCGGTTTACCGAACCTAAAACTAAAACGCCAGATTGTTTTTAACCGATTCACCCCACACGCTTGTCAGGTTTCTGAAAACCGTGGTCAACCGTTTTATTTGTATCGGGTGCCTAACTTTACTCCTGGGAAAGGACAGTCCGCACAGTGTCGGATGGCAGGCAGGCCTGGTCCCCAAAGCTGCGTGCCGTAAGATGAAACGCTCGCGTACGAAGCGGTTAGCCGATGGCCAACGCCTTATATTGTGTGGTCCTCCCCAGAAGTATACCCCTGACCCCTGGGCATTTTTGTGTATGTTTCGAGCGCACTGGCTCATCGCAGACATATAATAGTGATGAAACCGACCCCCCTCCCCCTCTCGTTTTTTCGCAAACATATTGGCACAAAAGCACGAAAGGTCTCCAATAATTTGCCCCAGAGAGGTACATAGAAGTCTGTTTTTTTCACCTCGGGACTACGTAGATTACTGTAGGCATTGCGATGAAGTGATGTGAGAACAGCAAGATAGCTTAACTGAAGGAGACCGACGCGAGAAAGTATGCTGCTGAATGCGACGCCGAACGAGACGCAGACGCCAAACGTACAAGGGAGGAGGAAGAGAGGGAAAAGGACGCAAGCCCAGGGACAAGAACCTATCAATCATAGGAGTGACGCCCACCCTACCGCCGACCCCGTGCATTCACTGACTCGAGCGTTTTCTGAGACAACCATGAATCAGGATCAGCAACGGACGTATCGGGTAACAACCTTCAAACCAGGCACGTTTATAGCTGTTCCAGCACAGCGATAAGCCTGCAGCTTTCGATGGGGGACAGGGGAGGATACACAGAAGGTGTTGGTATTCCAGGCCCATGGTTGCGTTTCTTAGCCAGGAGGACTGTCTGGGTGTGGTAGAGTCGGAGAGGCATATAAGGGTAGGGGGGATAAGTGCAGAGGAGGTGGCGCTGAAAGATGGATTTCGGGGAAAGTAAGAAGGCAGAAAAGGGTCGTCGTGCTTGGTTGTATATCGTTCGAGTGATCGCGTACATGCCGATTCTACAGCCGCTTTTGGCAGCAGATAGCCCCAGTTAAGGTTGAAACATATTTAAGAAACTCCATGCCCCTCAGGCTGACGAGGAAAAACCTAACTTACTTCGATCTATGTAGTCTGAGGATGAAAGACGGGGAACCCCCAAACGCACACCAAGCCCACAAGCGGGCGATCTACCCATCAAGTCACATATATGACTCTGTAGCTTGGCGGGTAGATCGTCCGCTTCTAAGCATGGTGTGCGTTTGGGAGTTCCTCGTTTTTCGTGCTCAGCCTGTTCCAAGATTGAGCCACGCTGGGTTTTTCCGTGTCGGCCTGCGGGGCATAGTGCCTTTTGAAGATATTATTTCCTTTGCCAGGGGTGCCTGCTGTCAAACTCAACTGTAGAATCGGCACGTACGCGATCAGTCGAACGATGTGCAACGAAGCACGATGCATCTTCTCTGCCTTATTTTTTCCCGAAATCCTTTCTTCGGCGCCTCCTCGTCTGCGCCCATCTGCCCTACCCGTATATGCTCGTCCGTCCCTACTGCATTCAGACAGCCTTTCTGTCGAAGAACCGCAGCCATGTGGGCCGGGGATACCAACACCCCGTCAAAAGGCTGCAGGCGTATCGTTCTGCTGAAAAACTCTAAATGCGCCTGGTTTGAAGGCGGTTGCCCGGTGCGTCGGTTGCTGATCCCGATTCATGATCGTCCCAGAAAACGCTCGCGTTGATCAATGGACGGAGTCGGCGGTGGGGTGGGCGTCACTCCTAGGATAGGTTCTCTTACCGCTGGGCTTGTGTCGTTTCCCTCTCTTCCTCCTCCCCTGCACGTTTAACGTCTGCGTCTCGTTCATCGTCCCTTTCCGCAGCACATTTTATTGCGTAGGCCTCGTTCAGTTCGAGCTGTTGTTGTTCCGTGAGGTTGGGCACTCGTACCCCATCGCACTCGTACCCCATCGGTACTAGCCTTTCCCGTGCGAGCTCCCGACTCGAAACAAATTAGCGTAAGGGAATAATCTGAGCACGGGGTGGCTTGGGCCACGCGGTATGGTGACACCAGCAAGAAGAAAACATGGAAAGATGTGTTGTCGTCGCCCCAGTTGACCAGAAGGAAGTAGAAGAGGGCCCCGTGTGGTTCGTACTCTCTTCTCCTTCGTTTTGGGCAACTGGGGTAACGATAATACAACTTTCTATGCCTTCTTCTTATCGGCGTCATCGGGTCGTCTGACCAAGGGAACCTCGTGCTGTAATTTATCCCTTACAATATGCTCAAGCGCCTTACTGTTACTGTTTCACGCTGTAGTGTGTTGGACTGCTAGGGTGGAGGTTTAGACGTAAAACTATCGAGATTAGTGCCGCGTGGCCGTTAGCTGAGCATATGTGTATAGCAGCACACTTTATTGCGTAGGCCTCGTTCAGTTCAAGCTGTTGTTGTTTCGTGAGGTTGGGCACTCGTACCCCGTCGGTACTAGCTTTTCCCGTGCGAGCTCCCGACTCGAGACACGCTAGCGTAAGGGAATAATCTGAGTACGGGGTGGCTTGGGTCACGCGGTATGGTGACACCAGCAAGAAGAAAACATGGAAAACTGTGTTGTCGTCGCCCCAGTTGACCGAATGGAAGTAGAAGAGGGCCCCGTGTGGTTCGTGCTCTCTTCTCCTTCGTTTTGGGCAACTGGGGTAACGATAATACAACTTTATATGCCTTCTTCTTATCGGCGTCGTCGTGTCGCCTGACCCAGGGAGTCTCGTGCTGTAAGTATCCCCTCACTATATGTACAAGCGCCTTGCTGTTACTGGTTTACGCTGCAGTGTGCTGTACTGTTGTGCGGTACTGCTGTACGGTTAGGGGTGGAGGTTTGGACGTAAAACTATCGAGATTAGTGCCGCGGGGCCGTTAGCTGAGCATATGTGTATAGCAGCACACTTTATTGCATAGGCCTCGTTCAGTTCGAGCTGTTGTTCCGTGAGTTTGGACACTCGTACACCATCGGTACTATAGTTGCTTTTCCCGTGCGAGCTTCCGACTTGAGACACGCTAGCGTAAGGGAATATTCCGAGTACGGGGTGGCTTGGGTCACGCGGTATGGTGACTGCTGCAAGAAGAAAACATGGGAAAATGTGTTGTCGTCGCCCCAGTTGACTAAAAGGAAGTAGGAGAGGGCCCCGTGTGGTTCGTGCTCTCTTCTCCTTCGTTTGGACAACTGGGGTAACGATAATACAACTTTCTATGCCTTCTTATTGGCGTCATCTTGTCGCGTAACTCAGGGAGTCTCGTGCTGTAAGTATCCCCTTACAGTATGTACAAGCGCCTTGTTGTTACTGTTTTACGCTGTAGTGTGCTGTACTGCTGTGCGGTACTGCCGTGCGGTTAGGGGTGGAGGTTTGGACGTAAAACCATCGAAATTAGGTGCCGCGTGGCCGTTAGCTGAGCATACGTGTGTAGCAGCAAACTTTATTGTATAGGCCTCGTTCAGTTCGAGCTGTTATTGTTCCGTGAGGTTGGACACTCGTACCCCATCGGTATTAGCTTTTACCGTGCGAGCTTCCGACTCTAACACGGTAGCGTAAGGCAGTAATCTGAGCACGGGGTGGCTTGGGTCACGCGGTATGGTGACACCAGCAAGAAGAAAACATGGAAAACTGTGTTGTCGTCGCCCCAGTTGACCAGAAGGAAGTAGAAGAGAGCCCCGTGTGGTTCGTGCTCTCTTCTCCTTCGTTTTGGGCAACTGGGATAACGATAATACAACTTTCTATGCCTTCTTCTTATTGGCATCATCTTGTGGCGTAACTCAGGGAGCCTCGTGCTGTAATTACCCCCTTACAACATGTACAGGAGCCTCGTGCTGTAATTACCCCCTTACAGTATGTACAAGCGCCTTACTGTTACTGTTTCACGCTGTAGTGTGCTGTACTGTGCGGTAGTGCTGTACGGTTAGGGGTGGAGGTTTGGACGTAAAACTATCGAAATTAGGTGCCGCGTGGCCGTTAGCTGAGCATATCTGTGTAGCAGCACACTTTATTGCGTAGGCCTCGTTCAGTTCGAGCTGTTGTTGTTTCGTGAGGTTGGACACTCGTACCCCATCGGTACTAGCTTTTCCCGTCCGAGCTCCCGACTCGAAACGCGCTAGCGTAAGGGAATCATCTGAGTATGGGATAGCTTGGGCCACGCGGTATGGTGACACCAGCAAGAAGAAAACATGGAAAACTGTGTTGTCGTCGCCCCAGTTGACTAAAAGGAAGTAGAAGAGAGCCCCGTGTGGTTCGTGCTCTCTTCTCCTTCGTTTTGGGCAACTGGGGTAACAATAACACCACTTTGTATGCGTTCTTCTTGTCGGCGTCATCTTGTGTCGTAACTCAGGGAGCCTCGTGCTGTAAATACCCCCTTACAATATGTACAAGCGCCTTACTGTTACTGTTTTACGCTCTAGTGTCCTGTACTGTGCGGTACTGCTGTACGGTTAGGGGTGGAGGTTTGGACGTAAAACTATCGAGATTAGTGCCGCGTGGCCGTTAGCTGAGCATATCTGTGTATCAGCACACTTTATTGCATAGGCCTCGTTCAGTTCGAGCTGTTGTTTTTCCGTAAGGTTGGACACTCGTACCCCGTCGGTACTAGCTTTTCACGTGCGAGCTCCGGACTCGTGACACGCTAGCGTAAGGGAATCATCTGAGTACGGGGTGGCTTGGGCCACGGGGTATGGTGACACCAACAAGAAGAAAACATGGAAAAATGTGTTGTCGTCGCCCCAGTTGACCAAAAGGAAGTAGAAGAGGGCCCCGTGTGGTTCGTGCTCTCTTCTCCTTCGTTTTGGGCAACTGGGATAACGATAATACAACTTTCTATGCGTTCTTCTTGTCGGCGTCATCAGATCGCCTGACCCAAGGGGGCTCGTGCTGTAAGTATCCCCTTACAATATGTACAAGCGCCTTACTGTTACTGTTTTACGCTGTAGTGTGCTGTACTATGCGGTACTGCTGTACGGTTAGGGGTGGAGGTTTGGACGTAAAACTACCGAATTTAGGTGCCGCGTGGCCGTTAGCTGAGCATATGTGTGTATCAGCACATTTTATTACGTAATCCTCGTTCAGTTCGAGCTGTTGTTCCGTGAGGTTGGAACCACGAGCCCAAATATGGCCCGCACCATGAAATTATTGGGCGAGGGAGGGGATGCATAGTTTCCATGCCCGCTTTCTTGCGTTTTTAGTATTCCTTACATTTTTAGACAAATAAATACGTACCCAAAGTCACTGAAACCCGATCTTGCACACCCCGGACGCACAATATGTCAAGCGGAATCACATCTATATATGAATACATAGTACGAGCTTGTAAGTCTGCCAGCAGCGGAGCAGGGAGCAGGGAGTGGTCGACCTTTGTTCCCTCCCCCTGAAGGTCACGCAAGGCAAGGGAGGACAAAGATCTGCATGTGGATGCAACCCGATCGTGCCATGAGTGAACCTGTTTGCCAAGCGCCCCCCTTCCCCCCCTTGCTCACCCGCGATCCTTGCCGAAACGCGCACCATCTCGCACGTCGTCCCATACGCATCGGCCATTCTGCAAGCGCGGAATGCGTGTACACCCCGAGCCTTTCCCATGTCGGACAGTTCGGCTTCGTACGGTACGTACGGTTTTGGGATGTATTTGTGGAGGATCTGTACAGTACAGATCCCACCCCCGGGGAACCTGTCCTAGACCATGCAGATTATACGGCTCCCACGCGAAAACGTGAGCTAGATCATACAGATGAAGGAATGTATCTGCCCTGAAAGATAGTATAGCTGTCGCTTTATGGGGGAACCTATTCTCACGGGGGACCATACGTCGTACCTGGTAGTAAAGTCAAGGGTTTTTCACCAATCAATAATTCCGACCTAGAAAATTGACCAATCAGAAAACTGCGGGCACGAAATCCCGTCCTGGGTTCCTGTGTGTACTGCTTTTGCATCGAAATATCGATGTACCAAGCTACGTACGAAAGACAGGGTCGATGTCTTTGGTGGGTGTTCCCAATATTGTTATTCTCACGAGTCGCAGATCGTCCTCTGCCACCAGGCTCCTCGAAAGCATCCGCTGACCCCTACCGCCTATATACGACGAATACCACATACCAGGTACTCAACTACAGAGAGAAAAGGTGCCCGCAGTTTTCTGATTGGCCAATTTTATGGAAAGGATATTTCTGATTGGCCAAAAATCCCTGGCCGACATGTGACGTCTCGTACCCCATCGGTACTACAGTAGCTTTTCCCGTGCGAGCTTCCGACTTGAGACACGCTAGCGTATGGGAATAATCTGAGTACGGGGTGGCTTGGGTCACGCCGTATGGTGACACCAGCAAGAAGAAAACATGGAAAACTGTGTTGTCGTCGCCCCATTTGACCAAAAGGAAGTAGAAGAGGGCCCCGTGTGGTTCGTGCTCTCTTCTCCTTCGTTTTGGGCAACTGGTGTAACGATAATACAACTTTCTATGCCTTCTTATCGGCGTCGTCGTGTCGCCTGACCCAGGGAGTCTCGTGCTTTAAGTATCCCCTTACAACATGTACAAGCGCCTCACTGTTACTGTTTTACGCTGTAGTGTGCTGTACCGTGCGGTACTGCTGTACGGTTAGGGGTGGAGGTTTGGACGTGAAACTATCGAAATTTGTTCCGCGTGGCCGTTAGCTGGGTACGTTTCTTTTTCAGAAATTGAGCAATCCGCGCTGGGCAAAACAAGTACCACATCACCGAAAACAAAGCGTTCGCGGTACAGCGTTGTAAAGGCACAAAGCACTGCCACTTTACCTCTTGCGGAAACAAAGTTGAGCTGCTGCCTTTGCTACTTGCACGAAGCGTGCTGCTGCACAGCACCAGACCCGAAGCGCCGAGCGGCCGCGTACACACGGACGCGTGAGCGTGAGCAAACCACACGGTTATGATGGCCCCGTGGGATCGGCGACTGGCGGCACGACAAGGCTGCCCGTCCTGCGTGATACGTTTATACGTAGGAGTTGAGTCGCAGGCTCTGGTGACCCTGGTTCGCTGCTGCTGCTGCTGCTGCCATTCAGGATACCCAGCCATCGACATCGGCTTCGTGTTGGAACGCTGCACGGCGATGTCGACAGCACTGCCCGCACCTCCCCGCGCCCCACTTCTACCTCACGAGCAAGTTGTTGCTGTGCCTTGCAGCTGTTGCCCCACCTCTAGCTCACGAGCAAGTTGTTGATATGCCTTGCAGCTGTGGCTCTACCCCCAGCTCACGAGCAAGTTGTTGCTGTGCCTCGCAGCTGTGGCCCTACCCCTAGCTCCCGAGCAAGTTGTTACTGCACGTTGCGGCTGTGGCCCCACCTTCAGCCCACGAGCAAGTTGTTGCTGTGCTTTGCAAGTGGGCTTGAGTTTTTCCCAAGGCTGCTTTCACTACGCGCCTGAGGCTCTGCTCCAAGCTTGTACTGCTGGAGTACTCGTACACCTTCCCCATCATTCTATCCAGAAACGCAACGACTGTTTTTGTGTTCATATTAAAGCCCAACCGTCCTTACATACAGAGAATGGTATATAGTCAATTTGTTTTACTCGAACGTTTTGAGACAGCGTGTGAGTTGGTGCCTTCGCATCTGACATCTATTAAGAGTCGCTATTCGCTCCCCTCTGCAACGAGGCCTGATCACAGGTGCCCTCCGCCGTCGCGATGGCACCGAGTGTGACGACAAGTTTGGCCTGCCGCCACGCCTGTGTCTACCACCGTTTTGCCCGATACGCCCAAAAACTTGTGATTTACTGCAACCTTTCGTGTAGTGTAAATCCAAGTAAACAGGGTGGCGGCAGATGTTTTTCTTGAATTCGTTTTATCTTATTTTGAATAGATTATCCGAATAGACCGGATGCGTGTTTGGGATATATCTACCTCCACCCTCCCCCGTATCTGCACTGCACCTGGTACTACGTATCTATGTATACCTTGTGTTGTGACGATCTTTGAAACGTTGTGGGCTGATATCCTGCGGGCTATGACAATAAATGGCTATGACAATAAACGGCAATGACAATAAACGGCAATGACAATAAACCCAATAATGTGGGGGTACTGGCACATTTTTGTCAACCATTCATCGCCAAAACCCCAGACAGCTACGGTAATTTATGTGATGGTTTTGTAAGGCTTCACAAGGTGCTTCGCGTAGTGGGCGCTTTCCGCCCGCTACGCTCGCTCACAAGGAATAATGTAACGGAACAAATGTTCGTACATGTTTGGTCCAAACAGTCGACTTGCAAATGCTACGAGCTCCATGTCCCAGTAAAATAGCCTAGACGCCGCATGCATGCACGTGCATACTTTGTTTGGTATGTACGGAAGACAACGCACAGCACCGCACGGCGCCGCATTGAGCTGCATGTGCTGTTGCGGTGTGCTGCGCTGCGCTGAGATCAGCTGAGCTGGGTGTGCCTTTTTGTGATTATATGTACGCACATACCTGGTACTTAGTACTTTGCATGATGCCGGGTGTTTACGAAAGAGCAAGCAAAAAATGGCACAGCACGGCACAGCACCGCACCGCACCATGCGGAAGGGCACAGCACCGCAAGGCACCACACGGTGCTGTGCCGTGCTGCTCAGCTGAGAGGAGCTGGGTGCGTTTTGCGAAAAACGACAGCATTCTATGAAAATGAACATGTCGAAATAACATAATAGCTGGAAGCCCCCCCCAAAGACTCGTCGGCAATAACAGTAAGCGCTGAGAGTGGCTGATAGGTGGGAACATATCCTGAACGAGACAGCTCAGCTAGGGGGGATATCTGTAATATTTGATGGTGTACTCTACAACCGAGGGGTCCATTTATTGATCATTTCGTAGCCAGTTTTATCGGCTCTTCTCGTCTCCAGAGCCCGTACGAGTTACCCGGTGCCAACCACCCTGCGTGACAACAGCCGGGCCAGCGCTGCTTGAATACCTAATAGGATACCTATACGGGACTCAAAAGGTGGGGCCTCGGCGAACATATGCTCGTGCGTTTGTTGGTTTCCAGCTCGACATGCCCACAACCCGGCTGTGCCGTGCTACCCGACGGAAGCTGGTGATTATACGTGACGGGGCCAACTACAGTAGGGCTCTTCATGGGTCATTACGGGTCGGGTCGGGTCGGGTCAGGTCAGGAGTTTTTCAAGCTTTCACGGGTTGGGTCGGGTAACCCTTATCCGACCCGACCCGGTCTGAGCCGCGAGGTCTTACCCGGCCCAGAAACAGCCCGGGAAAATGGGTGGGACCATTTCTGCCGCTGGAAAAAAAGTTGATCTTATATTGGGCTGCTCTCTTAACTCGGTGTACCCACTGCTGCATACTATTCGTTGTGCGGGTGGCAACGCAATCCAGGTGGAAAGAGCGTTTCCCGGAGATGCGACGAGTGATGCACAAGGCCGACGTGCAGCGCTACGGGGACACCAAAAACATCGAGGTGGGATTAGGCGAGGCGCACTCAAAAGCACGCGCGCACGCGCCGTTGCAGTAGTATGTACGACCTGGCCCTTCCTCGACACTATGGTTGATGATAGTCCATAGTTCCTCTTGAATGCATCTTCATCGCGGCTTTTTGACGGAGTAGCTTGATAGTCCGCACCCACTCTTGAATACGCCTCCATTCCGGTTTCTATGTACGAAATTGTTTGCAATCCGCACTCACTCTTCCAACACACCCCCCTTCCGGTTTCTACGAAATTGTTGATAGTCCACGCCTACTGTTGAACATACCCTTACATACCGGCTGGTTTTACCTCGGGCGCGGGACAATGTTGACCCGACCTGGTATAAAGTCCACGCTCACTCTTGAACACGTCTGCATTCCGGTTTATACTAAATGGTTGATAATCCACGCCCACTCTTTAATGAATCTTCATCCCGGTTTCTACGAAATTGTTTATAGTTCACACCCGCTCCTGAATACATTTCCATTCCGGGTTGTACATAATAGTATGTGGTCCACACGCACTCTATAATTCATCTTCATTCCGGGTTCTACAAGATTGTTTTTACGTAATCCACACCCACTCTTGAATATATGTTTCTGTTTTTTA
Source organism: Saccharina japonica (assembly GCA_008828725.1). Classification (NCBI taxonomy): domain Eukaryota; class Phaeophyceae; order Laminariales; family Laminariaceae; genus Saccharina; species Saccharina japonica. Next base: position 78,228 of record MEHQ01003727.1, read on the forward strand.
CGAAATGTTTTGTAGTCCACAGTCACTCTCCAATACCTGTTTATCCCGATTTCTACGACATGGTTTGCAGTGCACACTCACCACTCTTGCACACGTCTTTATTCCGGTTTCGACAGCATGTTTGGTAATCCACACCCACCCTTGAATACATCTTTTCGGTTTCGAAACAGATGATGATAGTTCACACTCACTCTTAAATACATCTTCATTCCGGTTTGGACAGCATGTTTGATAGTCCACACCCACTCTTGAATACGAGCACCTTCTCATTCCAGTTTCGACAAAGTTGTTGATAGTCCACGTCTACTCTTGAGCACACCACACCTTCATTCCGTTTTCGACAAACTTGCTGATAGTCTTCGCCCAGTCTTGAAGACACCTTGGCACCGGTTTCGACGAAATGGCTGAGTAGTTCACACTCACTCTTCAATACATCCTTATTCCGGTTTATACGGCATGGTTGATAATCCGCACCCACTCTTCAATACATCTTCAATCCGGTCTCGAGACAACGGTTGATAATCTACACTCACTCATTACATCTAAAACAGTAAAAAAAAAATTCCCAGGCGGACGGGGTAAAGGTTAAGGTTGGAGGTTCCATTCATTTTGCCGAAGCTGGTGCAAGTCCTATATAGGATTTTAGGGTTGGTGGTTCATTTTAGGCATGTACCTGGTATGTTTCAGTCATCCTCCCGAACCTGGACCAAGTCTTACATAGGGTTAGGGTCGGTGGTTAAATTTTGACAAGTATATTGCAGCCGTTTTGCCGAACCCTGGCCAAGCTTTATGACGCCCGCCGTCATTGCACGTTGCTGCTGCTGCTGCTATGGTAACACAGGTAGTAGTGCTTGCATTTTACATGGTCGATTGGCCTATTTATACGTCGTCAATTGGAAACAAAGTGCGTTTTAAGACTGGCCTATTGTTTATGAGCGGAAGGTTCGAGTGACACATTGAAGCCGCACGCCGCAACATCGACTTGCTCGAAATCACTCGTGCCCGCGTATGGCTCAGCGCTTTTTCCATTTTGTTTTTTGTTTTGTCGACAATTTTTTTCGCCCGGGGCAGTCGACGCGATGGAGCGCGGTGCTTATCGAACGGACTAACGTTTTAACGATTGGTTGACTGGATCTGATAGAGTTACTTTTTATTCGTCTCGTACATATAGGGCGTGCCAAATCCTTTTCTCGACTAAGCGGCAAGTGGCGAGCTACCCTCGACCAGACCGCATCTGCCATTGATGGCATCCTCGACGCACAACCGTGGTCGCCGCGATGGGTGGATTCGACGGTAGCGTCTTACCACTTGGCTTAGGTTCTGAAAAAATGGTTGATAGTAATGCGCACAAACTCTTTTTTTCTGCTGGATTCCGAGTTTTTTTCTAATGCTCTTGAAAAGTTGCTTCAGCCTTAGAAAACCCAGAAACACTTTTATCCCCAAATTCGGCGCCACCGACAAGCCGATTTCGACCCCGGAAGCCATCGTCACTGTGTGTGGGATGGGTCGCGGTCTTGGTTACAGTTAGAGTTAGGGCAAGGTCCGGCCAGGTCAGGTAAACGTCAATAGCAGCAGCCTTCATTCTTCATTGAACCGTTGTTTCGAACCTAGGCCAGATTGTATACCGCCTTTCAGATTAAATGATGATCATGAGGATGCTGATGCTGCTGCTGATGAGGATGGTGTTGAAGGTGATGATGACGATGGTGATGATAATGATGATGGTGAAAATGAAGATGACGGCGACGTTCTCACACTAGCTCAATTCCCTGAAATCTAGCCCTTGGTCAGAGTTTATTAGCATCGACCCGCCAAACCGCTGACGCGATAATCATTATTTTTATCCTCAGGGTCTCCCTCCCTCCCTCCTTATATTGGGCTACTCTTAACTCGGTGTACCCACTGCTGCATACTATTCGTTGTGCGGGTGGCAACGCAATCCAGGTGGAAAGAGCGTTTCCCGGAGATGCGACGAGTGATGCACAAGGCCGACGTGCAGCGCTACGGGGACACCAAAAACATCGAGGTGGGATTAGGCGAGGCGCACTCAAAAGCACGCGCGCACGCGCGCACGCGCCGTTGCAGTAGTATGTACGACCTGGCCCTTCCTCGACACTGTGGTTGATGATAGTCCATAGTTCCTCTTGAATGCATCTTCATCGCGGCTTTTTGACGGAGTAGTTTGATAGTCCGCACCCACTCTTGAATACGCCTCCATTCCGGTTTCTATGTACGAAATTGTTTGCAATCCGCATTCACTCTTCCAACACATCCCCCTTCCGGTTTCTACGAAATTGTTGATAGTCCACGCCTACTGTTGAACATACCCTTACATACCGGCTGGTTTTACCTCGGGCGCGGGACAATGTTGACCCGACCTGGTATAAAGTCCACGCTCACTCTTGAACACGTCTGCATTCCGGTTTATACTAAATGGTTGATAATCCACGCCCACTCTTTAATGAATCTTCATCCCGGTTTCTACGAAATTGTTTATAGTTCACACCCGCTCCTGAATACATTTCCATTCCGGGTTGTACATAATAGTATGTGGTCCACACCCACTCTATAATTCATCTTCATTCCGGGTTCTACAAGATTGTTTTTACGTAATCCACACCCACTCTTGAATATATGTTTCTGGTTTTTACGAAATGTTTTGTAGTCCACACTCACTCTCCAATACCTGTTTATCCCGATTTCTGCATGGTTTACAGTGCACACTAACCACTCTTGCACACCTCTTTATTCCGGTTTCGACAGCATGTTTGGTAATCAACACCCACTCTTGAATACATCTTCTTTTCAGTTTCGAAACAGATGATGATAGGTCACACTCACTCTTGAATACATCTTCATTCCGGTTTGGACAGCATGTTTGATAGTCCACACCCACTCTTGAATACGAGCACCTTCTCATTCCAGTTTCGACAAAGTTGCTGATAGTCCACGTCTACTCTTGGACACACCACACCTTCATTCCGTTTTCGACAAACTTGCTGATAGTCTTCGCCCAGTCTTGAATACACCTTGACACTGGTTTCGACGAAATGGCTTGAGTAGTTCACACTCGCTCTTCAATGCATACTCATTCCGGTTTATACGGCATGGTTGATAATCCGCACCCACTCTTCAATATTCTATCCGGTCTCCGAGAAAATGGTTGATAATCTACACTCACTCTTCACTACATCTAAACCAACCGAAACTATTTCCAAGGTGGTCTGGGTTAGGGTTAGAGTTGAAGGTTACATTCTGTCACGTGTATTTCATTCATTTTGCCGAAGCTGGGCCAAGTCCCTTATAGGATTAGGGTTGGTTAATTTTGAAACGTGCCTGGTGTGTTTTAGTCATCCTGCCGAACCTGGACCAAGTCTTATATAGGGTTAGGGTCGATGGTTAAGTTTGGACAAGTATGCCTCAGCCATTCTGCCGAACCCCGGCTAGTAAGCTTTATAACGCCCCCCGTCATTGCACGTTGCTCCTGCTGATGTGGTAACATAGGTAGTAGTACTCGCATTATACATCGTCGATTGGCTTATTTTAACATCGTCGATCGAAAACTAAGTGTGTTTCAAGACTGGCCTATTGTTTATGAACGGAAGGTTTGAGTGACACCTTGAAGCCGCACGCCACAACATCGACTTGCTTGAGATCGCTAGTGCAATCGCGTATGGTCCAGTTTTTTTTTCTGTTTTCTTCGTGTTGAGTCGATAAGTTGCTTCGCGCGGGGCAGTCGATGCAGTGGAGCGCGGTGTGCATCGATCGGTTCGGATTGATTTTGGGCTCTGATCCGCAACAATCTGCATTATTCCTACACCATACTGAGATACAATGCCGTTTGATCTCGATGGGGTAATATCATCGTTTTCGGAGGGTCGCCCGACGATACGCACTTTGCCCCCCCTACATGAATGCCGACGTACGGGGAACCCCCCTCCACCCTTCACGCTTCACACCCCACACCACGCCACACGAGCTACGGCAGAGGTGTGCACCTGCATTGTTCACAGGCTCCTCACTTATGGAGCTTGGTATCTCACCCAAAAATTGGCTTTAAAGACAATTTTCACGCTTGACGCGATGAGCAATCTCATGATGTAGGTCTGCCAGGAAACATATTATTGTAAAAAAAAAAGAGGATGTTGGGTTGTTGATAAACCCCATCAGCCATACATACCTTGGCCGAAATGTCCTACCCTTATACCGAAGAACACCTCTGCGGAACGACGGCTGCACCTGCTTCTCCCGGGAGTCAGGTTGGGTTAGCATGCTCACGCGCTCGTGGTGTATAGCACAAAATGCTCACGCGCCCGTGGTGACAGCGGCCTGTTCTGGTGGTGCAACGGAAGCGACGGGTTATATTGACACGCGACACGCACGTATGTGTGGTATCTTGAAGTGGAAGCGTGGCGAGCTTAACGTTTTACTATTACCGATCCGCCGAAGAATGAAAAATAATTCCGAGCGATATTCTCCTGGACAATGGTGACACGTTGCGTTGGACGTATACTTCGAAGTAGGAACAGTATCATTGTCGGCTGCAGAAGATCGTCGCGCTTTATTTGGCTCTCTATCTATCCTTTGCGGTAGATCACCCGTTTCTGATCATTGGATGCGTGGGTTCAAGTCCCAACACGACCACATCTTTTATTTATTTATTGATTGAAAAAGGCTCGACGGCTCTTGATTTCTTGGTAAAGTCGATGGCGAGGGGAGCACCCCGGAGTTCACCTGCGAGATTCGACGAACTCGACAACACATATTTTGTTGGTGATATAGAACTCGACCACTGGCCTCGTTTGTCGCTTGTGAGCACCATATCTGGGAGAACTTCAATGCGGGGACGGTTTGTGTCAACCTCCCGCGAGGAGGCAGTTCCGCTCGCCCACACAGGCGGTCGGGACCCCCCCTCCATAATATGGGCGTAAAAACATCCTTGTGGAGACATTGAAAAGTGTAATATCTATAGCAAACCTCACAAGGTGTTGACAGCCTCTCAATTCTGCACGCCTAATGGTGTGCTACGTTGTTCGATGTCTTCGGAAGGATTTGTTTAAGCCCGCCGTGTTCAAAGGGGGGGGTTCCCGGCCACCTGTGTAAACGTGTGTGCACACACGCTCTGCTAAACTTGTGAAGGGATGCGGCATCTCCAACTGCTCCCTTATCCAGGATGCTCTTACGTACGTACCCGTGTTGGGGTCTTCCGAGGGAAAGTGCGTGGAAACGAAGTGGCGATTGCAGCATCAGCTGATTCGCGCAAGGTTTATAGGGGGTATACCCGAACGACAACGCAAGGAAAATCTCGGGCACGCGCAGCATGACATCATTTCGTATTGATGACGCGCTCCCACGACGCGGTTCATCAAACCAGTAGTGCTTACCACGTATTCCGGAAAAGTGTTGGCATACAACTGTGTACGAGACGAACGGACTAACGCTATAACAATTGGTTGATTGGGTCTGATTGACTTAGGGCTAGGGTTAGGGTTAGGGTTATTTTATATTCGTCTGGTACATAGGGCGTGCCAAACCTTTCCTAGACTAAGCGGTAAGGGGTAAGCTTCCCTCGACCAGACCGCCATTAATCGCTATACAAGGGGGTGAATCCTCGACGCTCAACCGTGGTAGCCGCGATGGGTAGATTCGACGGTAGCGCCTTAACACTTGGCTTAGGTGCTGAAAAAAATGTTGATGGTAGTGCACACACCAACTCTCCCTTTCTGCTGGATTCCGACTTGTTTTCGAACGAAAAAAATGCTCTAGCCTTAGGAAACCCAGAAACACTTTCTCCCCAAATTCGGCGCCATCGACACGCCTACTTTGGGAGTTTTTTTCTAAAGCTCTCAAGAAGTTGCTTCAGCCTTAGAAAACCCAGAAACAATTTCTCCCCAAATTCGGCGCCATCGACAAGCCGATTCGACCCCGGAAGCCTAACATGGATATGTGTGGGATGGATCGCGGGTTTGGTTGCAGTTAGGGTTAGGGCAAGGTCTGGTCAGGTCAGGTATACGTCGGTAACAGCAGCCTTCATTGAACCATTGTTTCGAACCTGAGCCAGATAGCATACAGCCCTTTAGAATAGATTATGATCACGGTGGTGATGGTGATGCTGAGAATGATGTTGAAGGTGATGATGATGATAGTGATGATAATAATGACAATGATAATGGTGAAGATAAAAATGACGGCGATGTTGTCACATTAGCGCTCAATTCCCTGAAATTTAGCCCTTGGTGACAATTAGATAAAATCGACCCGCCAAACCGCTGACGCGATGATCTTTTTGATTTCTTCGGGTCTCCCTCCCTCCCTCCCTCTCTCCGTTCCGCCCCCCTTGGCGGTTGCTTTTGAACGCCCACCCGGTATTTCTCGAAGGTGCAACTAGAAGAAAGTTCCACCGACGGACGGGTCGACGGCCTCGACTACTGGGACCTCGCCGAAGATCTCCGGGTGAGAGATGGGCTGGGCTGCCGACCAAATATTGTTTTTTCTCTCGGCCATGGTTTTGGCTTCCTCTTAACCTGGTTGTGGTGAAGCATGGGGAGGATTGGCGTTGCTCTTGAAGATTTTTCTGCTTTCGATAACTTTGTTGTGGTGGTGTTCACTTGTAGGAATCGCTGACCCTTCTGAAAGCGGAGCCATGGCGCCTACAGTATTTATTGAAGTTATTCTTTTTTGCGGCATTTTCTTTCAATTAGTAGTAAACTTTCTCTTGGCTTGTACTCCCCCCGTCCAGAATGGAAATGCGTCGGGTCGAAAATACACCCAAGTGGCGGTTTCCGGCTCTCGCTCGATTCCGCTGTTGATGTTCACGGTGGAGTAAGTTCTGCCTCGTGAATCCGATAACTGGCCCACATCGGCGTCGGGCTGCGCGAGGTATTGCGTACGTTTAGAGTGAAGGTAGAGTGAAGATCGCGACATTATATATACGGAGAGGGAGAGACAGCTGGGCCACAGCTGCTGTCGCGACTTTTGACTGTAGAGTGTAGTGGGGGGGGAGAGGCGGCAGATACATGGAGAGAGAGGGACAGCACCACCGCTGTCGCGACCGCAACGAGTACGGCGAGAGGAACCGCTGGGTTTGGACGTTTGTTGGACTCGTTGATTACGTACGCGTTTCACGGCACACCTCTAATCGGGTAACGACTACGCCGCACGTCTATTGAACTTCAAGTACCAGCACCCCGACACCCCGCCTGTGAGCAACAGGGTTGTCCTTGACATCTTTCTCCCGACTTGCCCCCTTTTATTTTTTCCGCTGTGTTGTCCGGGAAAAACAGGTGCTGCACACCCCCGGGCACTCGCTAGGGAGCATCACTCTGCTCTTTAACCCGTCCCCCACTCCCGAGGGCTCTTCTGGAGAAGATGAAGGCATTGCCTTTACGGGAGACCACTTGGCCATGTCGGGACGCACGGGGGCGCTCACGGGCTTTCCCATGTGAGATGCGCGCAACCTCGAGCGCTACATACGTATTCATACCTGCTGTTGTTTTTGTTGTTGTTGTCGTTGTTGCCCGAACCAGTACCCTCAGCCTCTTGTGCAATGTACGGCGCCGTACAGCGGTACTGCTGTATGGTCCCATGATGTTTGCTGAGCGTTGTCACTTGAGAAGCTCTATACCTCTTACCCAAAAACTTTTACCCGACAACCAATCCCATGGTTCGAGTATAAAATGAAACATAGTCCATCAAAAGAATAAAAATCCGTCGGCTTTGGGTTAAGGAGCCCCGCCATTCACAAAAACAAAAATAGCCAAAATAAGGCATATCTACCTCTATCGTAGCACGCGTCGGGAGTTTCATGTTCGACACATGCTATCAGTCGTAGTACACCTGGAGAGCTTAGCTGTCGTATTTTGTTGCGGTTGGTGCTCCGTTTAGCTTTCACGGTNAGGGGGGATATCTGTAATATTTGATGGTGTACTCTACAACCGAGGGGTCCATTTATTGATCATTTCGTAGCCAGTTTTATCGGCTCTTCTCGTCTCCAGAGCCCGTACGAGTTACCCGGTGCCAACCACCCTGCGCGACAACAGCCTGGCCAGCGCTGCTTGAATACCCAATAGGATACCTATACGGGACTCAAAAGGTGGGGCCTCGGCGAGCATATGCTCGTGCGTTTGTTGGTTTCCAGCTCGACATGCCCACAACCCGGCTGTGCCGTGCTACCCGACGAAAGCTGGTGGTTATACGTGACGGGGCCAACTACAGTAGGGCTCTTCATGGGTCATTACGGGTCGGGTCGGGTCGGGTCAGGTCAGGAGTTTTTCAAGCTTTCACGGGTTGGGTCGGGTAACCCTTAGCCGACCCGACCCGGTCTGAGCCGCGAGGTCTGACCCGGCCCAGAAACAGCCCGGGAAAATGGGTGGGACCATTTCTGCCGCTGGTAAAAAAGTTGACCTTATATTGGGCTACTCTTAACTCGGTGTACCCACTGCTGCATACTATTCGTTGTGCGGGTGGCAACGCAATCCAGGTGGAAAGAGCGTTTCCCGGAGATGCGACGAGTGATGCACAAGGCCGACGTGCAGCGCTACGGGGACACCAAAAACATCGAGGTGGGATTAGGCGAGGCGCACTCAAAAGCACGCGCGCACGCGCCGTTGCAGTAGTATGTACGACCTGGCCCTTCCTCGACACTGTGGTTGATGATAGTCCATAGTTCCTCTTGAATGCATCTTCATCGCGGCTTTTTGACGGAGTAGRTTTGATAGTCCGCACCCACTCTTGAATACGCCTCCATTCCGGTTTCTATGTACGAAATTGTTTGCAATCCGCATTCACTCTTCCAACACATCCCCCTTCCGGTTTCTACGAAATTGTTGATAGTCCACGCCTACTGTTGAACATACCCTTACATACCGGCTGGTTTTACCTCGGGCGCGGGACAATGTTGACCCGACCTGGTATAAAGTCCACGCTCACTCTTGAACACGTCTGCATTCCGGTTTATACTAAATGGTTGATAATCCACGCCCACTCTTTAATGAATCTTCATCCCGGTTTCTACGAAATTGTTTATAGTTCACACCCGCTCCTGAATACATTTCCATTCCGGGTTGTACATAATAGTATGTGGTCCACACGCACTCTATAATTCATCTTCATTCCGGGTTCTACAAGATTGTTTTTACGTAATCCACACCCACTCTTGAATATATATTTCTGTTTTTTACGAAATGTTTTGTAGTCCACAGTCACTCTCCAATACCTGTTTATCCCGATTTCTACGACATGGTTTGCAGTGCACACTCACCACTCTTGCACACGTCTTTATTCCGGTTTCGACAGCATGTTTGGTAATCCACACCCACCCTTGAATACATCTTTTCGGTTTCGAAACAGATGATGATAGTTCACACTCACTCTTAAATACATCTTCATTCCGGTTTGGACAGCATGTTTGATAGTCCACACCCACTCTTGAATACGAGCACCTTCTCATTCCAGTTTCGACAAAGTTGTTGATAGTCCACGTCTACTCTTGGACACACCACACCTTCATTCCGTTTTCGACAAACTTGCTGATAGTCTTCGCCCAGTCTTGAAGACACCTTGGCACCGGTTTCGACGAAATGGCTGAGTAGTTCACACTCACTCTTCAATACATCCTTATTCCGGTTTATACGGCATGGTTGATAATCCGCACCCACTCTTCAATACATCTTCAATCCGGTCTCGAGACAACGGTTGATAATCTACACTCACTCATTACATCTAAAACAGTAAAAAAAAAATTCCCAGGCGGACGGGGTAAAGGTTAAGGTTGGAGGTTCCATTCATTTTGCCGAAGCTGGTGCAAGTCCTATATAGGATTTTAGGGTTGGTGGTTCATTTTAGGCATGTACCTGGTATGTTTCAGTCATCCTCCCGAACCTGGACCAAGTCTTACATAGGGTTAGGGTCGGTGGTTAAATTTTGACAAGTATATTGCAGCCGTTTTGCCGAACCCTGGCCAAGCTTTATGACGCCCGCCGTCATTGCACGTTGCTGCTGCTGCTGCTATGGTAACACAGGTAGTAGTGCTTGCATTTTACATGGTCGATTGGCCTATTTATACGTCGTCAATTGGAAACAAAGTGCGTTTTAAGACTGGCCTATTGTTTATGAGCGGAAGGTTCGAGTGACACATTGAAGCCGCACGCCGCAACATCGACTTGCTCGAAATCACTCGTGCCCGCGTATGGCTCAGCGCTTTTTCCATTTTGTTTTTTGTTTTGTCGACAATTTTTTTCGCCCGGGGCAGTCGACGCGATGGAGCGCGGTGCTTATCGAACGGACTAACGTTTTAACGATTGGTTGACTGGATCTGATAGAGTTACTTTTTATTCGTCTCGTACATATAGGGCGTGCCAAATCCTTTTCTCGACTAAGCGGCAAGTGGCGAGCTACCCTCGACCAGACCGCATCTGCCATTGATGGCATCCTCGACGCACAACCGTGGTCGCCGCGATGGGTGGATTCGACGGTAGCGTCTTACCACTTGGCTTAGGTTCTGAAAAAATGGTTGATAGTAATGCGCACAAACTCTTTTTTTCTGCTGGATTCCGAGTTTTTTTCTAATGCTCTTGAAAAGTTGCTTCAGCCTTAGAAAACCCAGAAACACTTTTATCCCCAAATTCGGCGCCACCGACAAGCCGATTTCGACCCCGGAAGCCATCGTCACTGTGTGTGGGATGGGTCGCGGTCTTGGTTACAGTTAGAGTTAGGGCAAGGTCCGGCCAGGTCAGGTAAACGTCAATAGCAGCAGCCTTCATTCTTCATTGAACCGTTGTTTCGAACCTAGGCCAGATTGTATACCGCCTTTCAGATTAAATGATGATCATGAGGATGCTGATGCTGCTGCTGATGAGGATGGTGTTGAAGGTGATGATGACGATGGTGATGATAATGATGATGGTGAAAATGAAGATGACGGCGACGTTCTCACACTAGCTCAATTCCCTGAAATCTAGCCCTTGGTCAGAGTTTATTAGCATCGACCCGCCAAACCGCTGACGCGATAATCATTATTTTTATCCTCAGGGTCTCCCTCCCTCCCTCCTCCCCCCCCGCCCCTCTCTCCTTTCCGCCCCCCTTCCCGGTTGCTTTTGAACGCCCACCCGGCATTGCTCGAAGGTGCAACTGGAAGAAAGTTCCGCCGACGGACGGGTCGACGGCCTCGACTACTGGGACCTCGCCGAAGATCTCCGGGTGAGAGATGGGCTGGGCTGCCGATTGAATGTCGTGTTCCTCTCGGCCATTGTTTCGGGTCCGGTTCTGGCAAGGCATGGGGCGGAAAGGCGGTGCCCTTGAAGATTTTTCCGCTCTCGAGTTTTTAGCTGTGATGGTATTAATTTGTAGGAATCGCTGGCCCTTCTGAAATACGAGGCATGGCGTTTTTGCGGCATTTGTTTTGAAGTTGTAAAAATTTCTCTTGGCTTGTATACTCCCGTCTAGAACGGAAATGTGTTGGTCGAAAATGCACCCAAGTGGTGGTTTCCGGCTCTCGCTCGATTCCACGGTTGATGCCCACAGTGGAGTAGGTTCTGCTTGGTGGAGCCGATAGCTGGCCGACATCGGCACCGGGCTGCGCGAGGTATTGCGTACGTTTAGAGTAAAGGTTGCGCAGGAGATATGCGGAGAGGGAGAGACAGCTGTGCCACAGCTGCTGTCGCGACTTTTGACTGTAGAGTGTAGTGGGGAAGGAGAGGCGGCGGGTGAATGGAGAAATAGGGACAGCATCACCGATGTCTGCGCGCAGTGAGCAAGGGGAGAGGAGACGTTGGGTTTGGGTGTTTGGGTGGACACATTGACGACGTACGCGTTTCACGGCAAACCTCTAATCGGGTAACGACTACGTATTATGTCCGTTGAATGGTAAATACCAGCACCCGCACACCCCCCGCCTCTGCGCGACGTGGTTGTCCTTGACATCTTTCTCCCGACTCGCCCCCTTTTGTTTTGTCCGCTGTGTCGTCCGGGTAAAACAGGTGTTGCACACCCCCGGGCACTCGCTAGGGAGCATTACTCTGCTCTTTAACCCGTCCTCCACCCCCGAGGGTTCTTTTGGAGAAGATGAAGGCATTGCCTTTACGGGAGACCACTTGGCCATGTCGGGACGTACGGGGGCGCTGACGGGCTTTCCCATGTGAGCTGCGCACAACTTCGAGCGCTACGTACGTATTCACACGAGCTGTAGTTGTCGTTTTCGTTGTCGGTGTTGCCCAAACCAGTAACCTCAGCCTTTTCTGCACTCTACCGCGCCGTACAGCGGTACTGTATGGTGGAGTTTCATGCTCGACATATGCTATCAGTCGCAGTACACCTGGAGAGCTTGGGTGTCGTATTTGTTGCGGTTGGTGCTCCGTTTAGCTCTCACGGTCACCGCAATACTTGGAACAAACAAAGGTGCCCCCCCTCCCCCCCCCCCTGTTCTCGATGTTGAGTTAATCGATAAAGTACGGGACAGGGCTGGGCACCTACAGCAGTAGCCAAAAAGAGGAGTGCTGGGCCTGACTTGACATATTTCAAGTTAACAAAAGACTTGCCCCAACCTTTGGGACGTGAGCCGTACTTCTTGCTCGGGAGATAGTACAGTCGCCACTAATCTCATTTGTAACGACTCCCTCATGTTCTATTGATCTTGTAACCACCAGCCTGCTTTTCTTAGTCGAACTTTTCGTAGTAGGTGTCATGGACTGCTTCGTTCAAGACTAATCGCACCTGTAGCGGTAACCTGGATGGAGGATTTCTTGCGCTCGGAAGGAGATTGGTTTTCCAATTTTAACTGTGGCGTTTTTTTTTGCAGCGGGCCATAGTCAGAAGCACGCGGGCATCCCGCACTGAAACATCGCGTCTTGCAATTCACAGGATGCGGCGCAAGTGGTTAGCGCGATTTCTTTCACCACCGAACTGGATCATCAGAGTAGACGCACTCGAGGCCTACCGGCGACGCATGCTACGGTAGAGGTTCACCATGTTTCTGCCTTCTGAGGGTGGTGGCTTGGAGAACTCTATGCCTCACCCAAAAACTGATTTTGGACGAAAATAAAAAGTATTACCCGATGCACAAGCCCATGGCCTGAGCACACCATGAAACATATATCAACATAAAGATTGCAAGTCGGACGATTTTGGGGTAATGAGCCTGGATCTTCAGAAACCGTTTCAGCCAAAAAAAGGTACACCTCTACCTCTATCGTAACACGCGTCCGGCTGCTTCTGTCGCCCCCTGCTTTTCTCGCAAAGTCGCACGTGGTTCCTCGCAGACGTAACAAAATATCGATTCGTTGCATCAAGGTGCATCCGTTTACCGTAGGGCGTCGACGTTTTAGATACTCCTTGTCGCGCGGGGGTCGTGGCTAGCCTGTTGTTGGACATGCCCACCGCACCGATGAATATACAGCCTTGCGAACGGGGCTTAAGTTCAGTGCTACAAAAGACTTGCCCCAACCTTTGGGACGTGAGCCGTACTTCTTGCTCGGGAGATAGTACAGTCGCCACTAATCTCATTTGTAACGACTCCCTCATGTTCTATTGATCTTGTAACCACCAGCCTGCTTTTCTTAGTCGAACTTTTCGTAGTAGGTGTCATGGACTGCTTCGTTCAAGACTAATCGCACCTGTAGCGGTAACCTGGATGGAGGATTTCTTGCGCTCGGAAGGAGATTGGTTTTCCAATTTTAACTGTGGCGTTTTTTTTTGCAGCGGGCCATAGTCAGAAGCACGCGGGCATCCCGCACTGAAACATCGCGTCTTGCAATTCACAGGATGCGGCGCAAGTGGTTAGCGCGATTTCTTTCACCACCGAACTGGATCATCAGAGTAGACGCACTCGAGGCCTACCGGCGACGCATGCTACGGTAGAGGTTCACCATGTTTCTGCCTTCTGAGGGTGGTGGCTTGGAGAACTCTATGCCTCACCCAAAAACTGATTTTGGACGAAAATAAAAAGTATTACCCGATGCACAAGCCCATGGCCTGAGCACACCATGAAACATATATCAACATAAAGATTGCAAGTCGGACGATTTTGGGGTAATGAGCCTGGATCTTCAGAAACCGTTTCAGCCAAAAAAAGGTACACCTCTACCTCTATCGTAACACGCGTCCGGCTGCTTCTGTCGCCCCCTGCTTTTCTCGCAAAGTCGCACGTGGTTCCTCGCAGACGTAACAAAATATCGATTCGTTGCATCAAGGTGCATCCGTTTACCGTAGGGCGTCGACGTTTTAGATACACGGCGATACTTGGAGCAAATAAAAGTTTCATGTTCGACACATGCTATCAGTCGTAGTACACCTGGAGAGCTTAGCTGTCGTATTTTGTTGCGGTTGGTGCTCCGTTTAGCTTTCACGGTCACGGCGATACTTGGAGCAAATAAAAGTTTCATGTTCGACACATGCTATCAGTCGTAGTACACCTGGAGAGCTTAGCTGTCGTATTTTGTTGCGGTTGGTGCTCCGTTTAGCTTTCACGGTCACGGCGATACTTGGAGCAAATAAAAGTTTCATGTTCGACACATGCTATCAGTCGTAGTACACCTGGAGAGCTTAGCTGTCGTATTTTGTTGCGGTTGGTGCTCCGTTTAGCTTTCACGGTCACGGCGATACTTGGAGCAAATAAAAGTTTCATGTTCGACACATGCTATCAGTCGTAGTACACCTGGAGAGCTTAGCTGTCGTATTTTGTTGCGGTTGGTGCTCCGTTTAGCTTTCACGGTCACGGCGATACTTGGAGCAAATAAAGTCCCCTCCCCGGCTCTCGATGTTGAGTTAATCAATAAAGTACGGGACACCTACAGGGCAGGCACCTACAGCAGTAGCAATAAACGGGAGTGCTGAGCCTCGCTTGACATCCTTCAATTTAGAAAGAAAACTGGCCCCTGCCTCTGGGACGTGAGCCGTATTTCTTGCTCGGGCGGTGGTACAGTCGCCACTAATATCATTGTAACGGCTCCCGCATATTCTGTTGACCCTTTAAACCTCAGCCTGCCTTTCTTACCCCAATTGTTCGTAGTGGGTGTCCTGGGCTACTTCGTACAAGCACTACTCGCACCTGTAGCGGTAACCTGAATGGAGGGTTTCTTGCGCTCCGAAGGAGATTGGGTTTCCACCTTTAACGGTGGCGTTGTTTTGCAGCGGGTAGTAGTCAGGAGCACATGGGCACCACGCACTGAAACATCGCGTCTTGCAATTCACAGGATGCGGCGCAAGTAGTTAACGCGATGTCTTTCACCACCGAACTGGATCATCAGAGTAGACGCACTCGAGGCCTACCGGCGACGCATGCTACGATAGATAGGCACCATGTTTCTGCCTTCTGAGGGTGGTGACTTGGAGAGCTCTGTACCTCACCCAAAAACTGATTTGGGACGAAAATTAAAGTACTACCCGATGCACAAGCCCATGGCCTGAGCACACAATGAAAAATATACCAGCACAAGACTGTAAGTCGGACGGATCTGGGGTAATGAGCCTGGTCCTTCAGAAACCATTTCAGCCAAAAAAAAGGTGTACCTCTACCTCTATCGTGACACGCGTCCGGCTGCTTCTGTCGCGCCCTGTTTTTCTCGCAAAGTCGCACGTGGTTCCTCGCCGACCTAACGAAATATGGATTCGTTGCATCGAGGTGCATTCGTTTGCCGTAGGGCGTCGACTTTTTAGATACTTCTTGTCGCGCGGGGGTCGTGGCTAGCCTGTTGTTGGACATGCCCACCGCACCGATGAATATACAGCCTTGCGAACGGGGCTTAAGTTCAGTGCTACCTTTCTCCCATAATGTATTCAACCGTACGTACCTGGCTCAAGGGCTGTGAAATCGACGCCGAAACAGGTCGTTACGTTAGTACTTGGTACATATTTAGCCATGAAGTCGTGCGATTGAGATGTGTTTTTAATTGTCAGCAGAGCGCTTGTCTACAGCGACCACAGCGCGGGTTCAAGCTTCGTTCATCGACAACGGTCGCGAGCGAGAACAGCACATGTGTGAATCTTCGAAAGTTTCGAGCGTTGCAACCGGGCTCACACATCCTAATTTGCAACGTTAAACTAGCGGTAATAATTTTCGCGAGGAGCTCCTGTTACTGTAAGGGGGTCGACGCGTGCTACGATAGAGGTAGAGGTATACCTTTTTTTGGCTGAAACGTTTTCTGGATGACGGGGCCCCTTAACCCAAACTCGTCGTATTTTCAGTCTTGTGTTGCAATATTTATTATTTTATGCTCAGGCCATGGCATTTCTCATCGGGCAGCACTTTCATTTCTCTCCAAAGTCGGTGTTTGGGTGAGGTACAGAGCTCCTCAAGTGACCACCCTTATAAGGCAGAAATCGTGCACCTTTACCGTAGCATGCGTCGGGGCACAGAGTAATCGTAGTCGACTGTGGTGTGTAACCATAATAGCGGGATACATGGTTTTGGGTTACATCGTCGGTAATGAGAGATAATCGGTTCCCACTTGATGGTCGAATTTGTTCAGGGCATAACTATTCCTGATTCGTATGATCCGTATGATCTGTACGATCTGTATGATCTGTATGATCTAGCTCGTGTTGCCGGGTGGGAGCCATATAACCTGCACGATTTAGGACACGTTCCTTGGGTTGGATCTGCACCGTACATAATCTCCACAGCACATTACATCCGGCAATTTAGGATCTAAAGGATCTAGACCGCGATCTGCCCGAGGTATGGCGGGTTCTACGTAATCCCTGTGACCGCCCGCAATAGCGCGACACGGTGGCCTGCAGACGGTAGCTGTCCCCTCAATTTCGATCGACAGTTTCATTTTTTCAAACCAATTTCTTCTTTGACATACGATAGACTTAGCTCCTAAAACCACGCCCCGCCTGTCCGCCCACCTCGTCATTGCCTTGAGATAGGTATGGATACGACCACGTGATGCAGTCGAAGAGCATGGAGCTCCTGGTCCAGCCCGAGGTCAAGTTCAGGTATGTTCAATCGATGGTTAGTTTTTGTCGAGTAAGGCTTGCGAGGCAGCTTGTCCTTCCCGTGGGTGTCAGGTATAGAGCTGGGGGCTCAAGCTCGGGTGTGCGGCATAGCACTGCCGTAATTGTACACAAAAAAAAAGGACGTTGACATTGACGTTACATAACTAACTATGAATTCGTGTTGGGCTCGTCGGTGTTACTTGCACGGTCACTTGTCCGGTTACTGGCTACGTTTAGTTTCTTTAGCTTTCAAGAGTTTTTTTTTTGTGTTCTTTGTTCTTGCCCTGTGGCTACGTACGCACGTGTAACTGATACGAGAAACAAGCGCCTACTGCTGTGCTATCCCTTTTCAGCTTGCGACACCCCCCCGGGTACTCTACGTACGTACGAGTAGCTGGTACGAGGAATAAACGCCTACTGCTGTGTTATCCCGTTTCAGCTTGCGACACCGCCCCCGGGATTTAAAGTCAACCACAACAGTCCCGAAGGGGAACCTTGCAGTGCTATTATAGATGCTTGCGTCAGGATTGCCGTGTAGGTGGGTTTTTCCCCCAGTGAATCTATGAACGATTGCTCGAGGCAGACTTCCTAAACGTTCTCCGTTCCGTCATACATGCTGTTGCCCTCGAGTAGCACGGAAGCCGCGGTGTTGTCTGCAAAACAAATTTTATTTTGGTGTAGCCTTTGGAGTTGAAATTTCCTCATACGTTGCAGACGCTGCTGGGCGTATGCCACGGTAGCCTGCATGCAGGTGCACCATTTCTGCCTTATCAAGGGTGGTCACTTGAGGAGCTCTACACCTCACCCAAAAAATGATTTTGGAGGGAAAACTAAAATTCTACCCGATGAAAAATCCCATGGGCCTACAGTAACTAGAAAACGAAATATATTGCATCACAAAAATAGTGAAATTCCGACGATTTTGGGTGAAGGAGGCTTTAATAGCCTTTAATAGCCTTTAATACGTCATTCAGATTTTTTTTCAGCCAAAAAAGTTGCTACCTCTATCGTAGCAAGCGTCGCTGCAGTAGTCACGCCGTCTGTTTTTTTTTTCGCGTGCTCCGCGATCGCATGCCGTCATAGTACTGTAGCTTGTGGGGCTACGTTACGGTCCATATAGCTTGATAACTCTCGCTTGAGCGACCGAGTTGCGGAATATTCGGCATTCGCTCAATTTACTGTTCGTACCTCTGCAATGTTCGGTTGTGTGTCTGTAGCTTGCTAGTGAGTAGTGGCTATTCAGCTCTTGAATAATGAGGCTTTCGTGGGTAACCTGTGGCTGATTTGTTTTGTGTTCCCTGTCCCCGCCCCCTACCCTCGTGAACGCCTCGTGAAGATGGATATTGCCCGGACACGGACGCATGATAAGGTTCTCCAGCCATGACGACCGGGTGTCCCAGATTAAGGCCGCCGCTGCACACATCAAGGCAGGCCGGTCGTAACAGTATCGGAGGTCCTCCCTCCGCATTACGCAAACCCTCGTTGAGGCTTAACCCATTCATAACTGAAAAAACTTATCCCGCACTATGTCCAAGTAGTTTCTCCCCAAATACATGGGGCCAGTTCTTAAGGGGTTAAGTGTGTCTCGGGAGTATTCGTTTGGCATGATACACTTTGCTCGGCTTGTGCGCGTGCTGGTACAATATTGGTTCAGCCGTATGATCTACAAGTAGAGCTTCCGGAGCTAGTGGGACAGCCCAAGATACGGGGTTGACCGTATAGGGTTTCCAGAGCTGTTGAATGTGGGATACGTAGCTCGAGGGTAGCGAACACATGCATGGTATAAGCGAACACATGCATGGTATATATCAAGCGAGTTAGTAAGACTTGATACCATATCGGACACGAACATCAATGGTACCCACCCTCTCTTTGTGCACGTACTGGAGGTGATCTAGGCCAGAATAGTTTGGGTTCCCCACATCGAAAACGCCTTTTTGGGTGCGGTTTTAAGCGACTCTTGGCGCAGAACTGTACGTGGGTTTTGGGATTCTGTATGAGGGGGGTAGTGTTGAGCTTACACGAACTCTTGCCCGGCAAACGGCTGAGAAGCTGGTTTCACGCGATGTGGATGGGAGCTTGTAGTATTGTTGTCGGCTGATACGCGGCGATCGCTTCGTGTTTTGTACATTTTCCATTTTAAATATTTTATGACGTACCCTATAGGATTAAACCCAGGTTTTCAGCCTTACAGAAGTATCACATTAGAGAACGGCAGCGGATTGAAGAGAGAGCTCACGGAATATGACATACGTTTCGGCCGGCGCACACACAAGCGAACCGAAGGTACTTTGCGTTTCAACACAAGTCAAGCTAGGGCTACAAACCCTTAGGCTGTCCCTTGCCTTTTTTCGCAACCGGAGCATGCCATAATATACAAATGGGTTCCGGATCCGTCCGTGGACCCGTGCGTTTAGGTCGGGTGTGGCAAGCAAGTAGATGTGGTTACGCAGTTAGTGGCAAACTGCTCAAATTTTACCGTACGGCCCGGGATGCGCGAAGGTGCTTACGACTTTAAGCATACACTTCGAAGTATAGCCAGCCGGCGTTGGCAAACGTGAGTATTCTACAAATAGGCGTGACGGTACGTCGGGATCGACGCGGGAGAACACGGCCGCCACTCAGACTACAGTTTTTTTCTTGAGCGTCGTGAAATGCAGGCCTTTCGCCGTGTATCGACGCCCGATGGGGCAAAGCAAGAGGCTAGCTCATACAGTCGTTTGGGGCTAGACGATACTGAAATATCGGTGCGTGTCGAGACTCTGTCTCTGTGAAGATGCTGGAAAAATGGCGCGGAGCGTCTGTGGAGGACACTGCTGCTGTGATGACGAAGAAAAGGGACGGCCTGAACATGCGCGCTTGTCTAGCCAAACGAGGAAACGAGAGAGAGAAGATCACGTATCTACTTTATTTGATTTTTTCGTGGCGTGTGTCGCGACATGCCGCGACACGCCACGGATGCTGCCGCGGCACGCCGCAACACGTGCCGCGGCATTTCGCGACATGCCGCGGCATGTCGCGACAAGCCGCAACACGTAGGGTTAGGATTAGGGTTAGGGTTAGGGTTAGCGACACTCCCCGCGACACTCCCCGCAACACTCGCCGCGACACGCCGTGGGGTGTCGCGACACGTGCCACGAAAAAGTCAAATAATGTATATTGGGCGCTTCGTGGAATTTCTACAGTACGCTTTGTTTATATCCGAACGGCCGAGAACATAGTATAACTGTCAAGCAGTATCTGGAGTGTCGTTACCCACGCAAGTGGAAATAGCGCGCTCTACTGTTGTAATACGTGCGCGTACCGAGCGGGAGGCTTGTACATACCATATACATGAAACAATTGGTATGCCGTTTATATGATTTTCTGATTCAAAGCACGAGGACAACAGCCCTACCGTACATCATATGGTGCATTAACAGCGGCACGCAGGCGCACGCCTTTCCCCCCCACAACATAAGCATGGCCAGGGTTGGCTGAGAGGCTGATGCATGCTCTGTTATCCCGGCCGTCGTGCTCGTGGACCAGCGCGGGGACGATGGGTTTCCCCACCCTTGTCCAGGCTGTTGCATGGATACGGATTCACTTGCGCCTTTTTTGCCACGATTTGTGCTCTTTTCTCGTTTCTGCGCCACCCTACCGAGTTCCATAGTTTGCTCGATATGTAGTTTCGTGGGCTCGACGTGGGGCACATAGGGGGAGGCAATGGGCATCAGTGCTTGACAGCAACGCCGACGACTCGGACGCGATTGGAATTCGCTCTTGGGTGGCCAGTGCCGACACAATAGAGGGGCGGCTCTCGCCCCCCAACGACGCCGATCTCAGTCTCAGGACGTGGAGAAGCAACGGCGCGAGACGGGTAGCTTGTACGGCCGGAGTCGACGTCCTTGCTTCGGCGGTAAGTACGTACACAGAGTCCATGCTGACACCGAGTTCGTCAGGGCAGGAAACATTTGGCAGATGTTCAACTTATTTTTTAGATGACTTCAATAGTTTGTCGTTGCCAGCCGCCCGGTTACAGATTAAACGGCGCGGTTCCCCTTGTTATTCTGCTTTATTACTTTTTCTGTCTTTTATTTTTGGCAGCCCTCAGCAACTAATGACGACACCGTGGTGTGATGGAGCAGGGGAGGGCCACAACGCAGCGTATCGAAACTACCCCACCGATAGTGACCAATCGCCCGGTCCCCGTACCACCTGGTTGTCAGATCCCTCACGAACAGAGAGGGTGGGAGGGAGGGGGGTGGACCGAGTTGTGTTGATGACGGGATGTTGGTGGAATGCAGTTGCGGCCCGGTGGTCGGTGCTACTGTATAGATGACCGTCTGAGTCGCATTCGTCAACCTAGTTTCGGTCGGAAAATTATCCCAACACCACTGCTGCTGTATACTTTTCTACACCCTTCGTGCGCTAGAAATACTAGGTGCGCACCTTTGTGGTGGTGGGGGATGAGAGCCTACCATGTGACCCCGGATCTGAAGTACGACTAGTGGTTTTGGTTTGTTTATTCGTTTTTCAGGAGCATCAAGAGTACGCCTGAGCTCGAGCTGCTACGTCCGCCGGGAGCTTCTCCACGGAGTTGCCAATGTCATCACCATTATTCTCGAGCTGCTGCTGCTGCTGCTGCCGCTACTACTGCTGCTGCTGCTGCGTATAACAGCAACTGCCCTTCTCAAGCTGCCGCGATCATCATCAACTGGGTGGAGCTCGCTACCATGTTCCGAATAACAGCAATTTATGACACCCTTCTGAGTGAGAGCCCTCAAACATGAGGAGGCCTCGACACATACGAATTTTGAGTACATGGCAGACTGCTTCAACACTACTGTGTTATTACCGCAGCGCTGGACTGTTGATGATGCCAGCATGAGTGCGTGTATAGTACAACCCGCGTACGAAATTGCGTGAGGTTCCTTCGAATCCATTCCAGATACATAACGTTGCTGCCAAGCACGATAGGAGCTGCTGAAATATTGGACATTTCAACGCGAGCGGCAGCCTTGCCATCGTCGGGCTCAAACCGCCGCCACTAGGACCGAGACATCCTTCAATAGTTCGCGAGTCCCCCAAGCAGGAAACGCCCAGACACCACTCTCATCAGGGGTAGCCCCAACGCACGGCTGTCCGGAAGACGTTTCGCGGCACTGCTGCATGCGTAACTTGCTTGATACTACAGTACTGTACCGAAGAAACACATTTCGCAATTCCAAGAGGGCACTACGTACGGTACGTGCTTGGCATTGCCGGGGCTTCCTGAGTCGCCGCAACAGTGACGTGGGATCGCTAGCGAGGTGCCCTCCGGGATCGGGCCACAGAGTACAATATTTCAGCCTTGCCGGAGGATAGAGTATTTTGGAATTGGCGCGTGGTCATCGTATAGGATTGCTGGACCACCGTCTCTGGGGTGGTTGCTTATGCCCCCGTTTCGACTGCTGGGAAATCGCGCCTGGGATGGGTGAATCGTCGCCGGTTGGCGCTGGTACAACATCGATTCTGGTGTTTTTCAAGTGTCACCGTCTGGACCGCCAGAACATCACCACCGCCAGGGATTTCACCACCTTCATGGCAGTGTTTGTTTTGTGGCATCGCTTCACGTTGTTGTTGTACGGCGTGGGCAGAAAGGGGCAGCCTGGTTGCTGGTTCTATACCTTATTCAAACAAACAATTGTACTTAGTCCTTGAGTAGGGAAATGGGTTTGGGGTAGATGAACTGTAGTTGCGGGACTTGAAATACGTAATACAGTTCAATGTTTCCTCTCAATACCGGCAACGTGTCTTCATGTTCTCATCATGAGCCTCTTGGGCATGAGTTGTGTTATAGGAGCAACCTACCGAGGTTAATGTTGTTGTTCCATACATTCAAAAGGAAAGGCTAACGTCACACACTCCGTATAAAGTTGTGTATGGAGAAACATCGCCCCGAGTATGCCTGTCAGGTACATTATGAATGAGACCCGAGCGGGTTTCAAATGCTGTGCTTCATGTATTGGGGTGGCATGTATATGTTTGTTTCTAACCTGTCATAAACATGCGACACACGTTAGCCATGGCAACATGTTGTGTGTGCTATTTTTGGTGCAGTACGAGGACTGATCACCCGTCGTAAATCGATTGACCTTGTTTCGAATCGGTAAGGGGGTCGCAATGCATCTACTGTAGCTGCGACACATTAACGTATTCCACGCGAACATCTACAGGCAAATACAGACAAGTACACCAAGTAGCAAAACATGGAACTGTGGACAAAACCCAACAAAGGCTCATAATGTTGACGTAGTCATCAAGCAAGAGCACGCTAGACCAAAGTAGACGAAGTACTTTGTACTTGCTTTTTTATTTTCTAGTTTCCAGCTAACATCAACTTAGGGTCGTGATAACGAGAATAGTCGTTTAGTCACAGCAGCAGACTGTAGCCTATCGAGTCACTTGGTTGGAAACCAAGTCGTCCATAGCGGGGGGGTGCACTGACGCAGCATGTCTAAGTCAGTGCCCCGTACCACGTAGCACGAATGAACTTTAGTATTGAAGGAAGTGCATATGCTCAACAGGTGAACACTCACGACGTAACACATGACGCAGCGTTTGACCGTACTTGGCCGTCTGGTATAGTTTATACGTGGCGTACTGCTTGTTCACTTTAGCTATTATCGGGTTATAGGCAAGTGAGACGTACACACATGTCACAATAACAGTATTCGTCGGCTGTCGGGACCTTATGAATATTGCGGGTTAACCAACTTGTCACGAGGAACCGCCGGCTTCCACGAGCAAGCACGAAGGAACATTCACTGAAAGTCGGTTGGTATAAGGCCAGGTAAAACACAGTTCGCCGTAGGACGACCACGTAGCAGAGTTGATCGAGGACGCTTTCTACGAGGATAGAGGTGCACCACGTTTTTTCTCTGAGGGTATAGTCGCTTGAGGAGCTATACACCTCACCCAAAAACTGGTTTAGGAGGAAACTAAGTATAGTAAAAGTGCTACCTGTTGAACAATGCCATCGCCTAAAAGTATACCAGTACAATGCAAATTATTGCAACACAAGAATGAAAAGGCCGACGATTCTGAGTTAACCCTGTTCGTAGATTGCAAATCTGAATGCCCTGACTGCCCCGCAGTCTGATGAGATGTTTCAAGGTCATTGCATTAGAGGACAGAGAGAGCGAGAGAGAGAGAGAGAGAGAGAGAGGAGAGAGAGCGGAGTGCTCGAACTCTCCTCCCGCACGAGGCAAGAATTCCATAATAACGCCTGCGAATATATACGCAACCCTCAACAACTTTTGCAACCGTCATTGCTGACACGATCCAAACGAACACCCTCCCTGGCTCTTGACAGCAATGACAAGACCGAAGGGACATTCAACACAAGCTAGGACCTAACAGCCAACAACAGTCCCGCAGGAGGAAACCCGGCCACCGGGTCAAAACCTCCTGTAGAACTCATACTCTCCAAACCATTGCAGTTGAAACAACGGCTGCATTCCAAACAATGACCATGGCCAGACAATAAGATGTCAAGTGGTGCCCTACTCACCCATGCCCCTCAAAGTAGCGCGGGGTGGCGACCTGACAAATTATTCCTCGCATAACTCAAACATGGTACATCGGACAATGCTCATACCCCTTACTCACCCTCCAACGGCAGATTCAACAAGAACCTACGGTGAAGCTTAAAAGGGGTCGCAGCAAGGGATTTCGTCAAAATATCCGCATGCTGGTCTTTCGAAGCTACGAACTGAATGTCGATCTTCTTCGCACGAAGCAGCTCCCTAACAAAATGAAAACGTACGTCGATATGCTTGCTCCGAGCAGAACTAAGAGGGTTCTGAGCCAATGCTATGGCCCCCTGGTTATCTTCGAAAACCCGGACACATGATCCGCTTAGCTCTGGACAAATAAACGATAAGACCGCGCCCGTGAACAAAGCCTCCTTCACCCCTTCACCTAGGGCAACGTACTCTGCTTCTGCTGTGGACAATGTAACACACCTCTGCGTACTACTTGCCCAACTGACGGCCGCACCCCCCAGGGTAACTACCGTCCCCGATACCGAGCGCCTATCATTCGCCTTATCAGCATAATCGGCATCACTATACGCATTCAAATCCAGTCCCGAACCCCGCACAAAAGTCAATCCCAAAAACCTGGTCCCGTGAAGGTACTCCATAATCTTCAAAACTGCCCTCCAGTGCCTCTCAGTAGGGTTGTGAGAGTGACGCGCCACAGCACGCACAGCGTTGGAGATGTCCGGCCTCGTCATGGTCGACAGCCACATCAAACTGCCCACAGCCTCCCTGTAAGGCCAGTCTCCACCAGGTTCGCCTTCCTCTCTTGGACCTAGTTCCACACCAGGGGTAGCGGGGATGTCAGAGGATGAGTTAACGCCAAAACGATTCAACATGCTCTCAATAAACGCCTTCTGCGTAATCTCCAAAGTCCCCAATTCCCAGTCGCGTTTGAAAGCACAACCAGTGTACCAAGTCAGTTCTCCGAGGTTATTCGTGGGGAATTTCGTTACTAACGCGGCATGAAAATCTCTGCATGACTCGTCCGAACCTGCAATCACGATGTCATCCACATGAACAGCCATGACCAGTTGTACCTTGCCGTCCACAACCATGCGAAAAACACAAGGATCAGTC
Organism: Saccharina japonica; assembly: GCA_008828725.1. Lineage (NCBI taxonomy): Eukaryota > Phaeophyceae > Laminariales > Laminariaceae > Saccharina > Saccharina japonica. Next base: position 103,802 of record MEHQ01003727.1, read on the forward strand.
CTACACTGCTCCATACCGTACTCTACCACGGTTTCTACCAATAATCCGGCCCACTGTCGTCCACTCTGCTTCAGACCATACAGCGATCGGTTCAGGCGAACGATTTTGCCTGACATGTCACCACACCCACCGGGTAGTTTCATGTATATCTCGGCGTCGAGTTTCGCGCGAACAAAGGCTTGTGCGACGTCTAAATGAAAGATCTTCAGACCGTGTTCGTTGGCAACAGCTGCCAGAATTTTAACTGACGCTGACGAGGGAGTTGGTGCGAATGTTTGAAAGTAATCTACATCCTGCACCTGGCTAAACCCCTTAGCCACAAGTCTAGCCTTTGTCTTTACTATCAGGCCATCCTTGTCCGTCTTGTAGGTGAACACCCACTTCGATCCTACAGGTTTCCGCCCTTGCGGCGGTATCGCTGCTTCAAACGTACCGGTCGTTTTGTGACCGTCCAATTCAATCTTCATGGCCTCTTGCCACGCCGCTTTGTACTGTGAACGCTCGACATCTGCTACGGACTGAGGGGGCGGTTCTACGTCTTCCGGGAATCCACTCGGCATGCGCACGCTTAACTCCCCTTTGTTATCTGCTGCAGGTCCTCCAGCCATCAGAGCCAGTGCGTCCTCCGTCGTCCAGGATGTGCTGTTCTGCGTTCTCCTAGACATCGTCAACTTGAACACTGCCGCAAGCAGCGCGTCCGCGACCTCAGGCCTCATCCTTAGCCGGCCTTCAGCAGGCTCGCCTTCCAAGCGTTGGCTCTGACCCCGGGTTCGGCCCCTTACTGTCGCGGGGAGCCGTCCCCAGCTGCTGAGCTCGTGAGCTGGTCTCCCCGACAGGACCGCGGGTGGATCCTCACCGTTCCCTTGGTCGGTGTCGGAGGCTGATGCCTCGCCCGGGTCGCTTTCGGCCCTCCCTGCCGGGACCGAGGAGGCGCCCACCGCGCCCCCTTGAGACGAGCCCGTCGTCTCGGCTGTTTCGACCCTCCCTACCGGGGCCGAGGAGGCGCCCACCGCGCCCCCTTGAGACGAGCCCGTCGTCTCTGAATTCCCGTCGCCGGCATCGCCGGCGGCAGGTGCCTGCTGGGCGCGCTCCTCCAAAAACGCGTCCAGATCGAACCCCCACGTCAAATCGAGGTCGTTCAGGCGAGCCAAACCTTCGTCCAGCTCATGCACCACCCCCCCACCACCTCGATCTGACGTGCTTCCGTCGTCTGCCTCGGACCCCCCCTCTTCCATAGACAGGGAGTCACTCGACTGGGCAGGTACAGGTGGTGCAGGTGACACGCGCTGCCAGGTTATGTTGCGCGTGATCAGTACGGTACGGTGTCTAGTCAGCACTCGCACCGAGTCTCGGGGGTAGTTGGGTGCAGGGCCAAGGTAAAAACACTCCTGTGCTTTCGCCTGGGACTTGTTCTCCCTCTTCACCTTGCAGTAGCCAGGCTTGAGGAAAGGTAGAAGTACTACCGGGGGGGGTCTACCATACCACATCTCGTATGGTGACTTGCTCTCGGGGTTAGCGGTGGTTGCTGTACGGTTCAAAGCATCGCACGCCCAGTGCGACGCTTCAGCCCACAACGACTCAGTTGCAGGTAGTTGCGCGCCGGGGTATAGCTCGCGAGCCTGGATTCGGCCCGCCATTGCGGCCGTCTCAATCAAGCCTAGCGCGCGCTCTGCTACCCCATTAAACTGGGGGCTGTCTGCCGTCGTGAATTCCTGCTTGATCCCTCGTGTTCTACACAGGTCTCCAAACTTCCCCCCACGGAATTCACCACCCCCGTCCGATCGGACGATGACCACTTTCGAAGGGACATCGTCTGCGCGAGAATCCGCGAGGAACTGCTCGAACAATTCCGCGGCGTCCGACTTGTGGCGTATGAAATACACCCAAGTATACCGTGAAAAGTCATCGCGCACAATGAGAGTGTACCGCTTCCTGCCGAGAGACTCTACCACCTTGGGGCCACTCAAATCCACAAACACCCTCCCGAGCTTTTTACCCGCTCGTGTGTGCGTGGATTGCTTGATGCTCTTGCGAAGTCCCTTCGCCATGGAGCACCCCCTGCATTCCAGCAGGTTTCCCTCGAGGATGACTCCTTGCTGCTCCGCGGTCTTGCGGAGTAGAACCTCGTGGGAGTGTCCAGCCGCGCAGTGGTAGTCGTTGATGTCGATCGCGGGCTTACTGGGCTGTTGCCCTGGGGCGAGTACAGCACAGGCATTTTCCCCACTACTGCTGTCGACCCGGTAGCCGCAAAGGCTGTACAGGGTCCCACTCAACGGAAACACGATCGAACGCTCTGACTTGAGCCGGACTACAATCCCCGAGGGGCGTCCTTCGAACGTATGGCCGTTTTTGACGAGAGTGGGCAGGGAAAATAGGTGATAGCGGAGGTCTGGCACGTGCGCAACGTTAGTCATCAGCACTTGTACGAGACCGTTTCCGGACCGAAAGACAAAGCGAACATCACCGTATCCTTCGATGGAGCGAGTTGAACCATCGGCGATGCGCAGTTTTAGGTTGCATTCTCTGTAGTTGAGCATGCAATCTGCTGAGGGCGTCATGTGAGTAGACGCTCCACTATCGCAGATCCAAATCTCGTCTCCTACCTGAAAAGCCGACTCTCCTTCCCCCATTCTGCCCAAACCATCACTGCACTTGCCTGTCTCTTCGGCCTTGAAAGCTGAAGCCTGGGCCGTACACATATCAACGTCCCTTGCTCCAACCTCGCTCGCCATCGACAGCACAGCCTCTTCTTTCGGCGTGGGGCAAACATCGCCAGAGTGCCCCAGTCCGTTGCAACCACTGCACCGCTTCTCTCTACAGTTTGCGATCATATGGCCCTTCTTGCCACACTTGAAGCACTTCCCTACGAAAGTACTACCTTCGGTGGCCTTGGCGCTGCTGCCATTGCCACCGGCAGTCGCGGCTGAGTCTCTACGGGACTCACCGCTGGGGTTTGCACCCCTCTTACCAGACCTCCTTGGCCGGTATGGCTGACCCCTGGCTGGGCAACCTCGACAAGAAGCAGTTTTCCCGCGTCCCGTCGATCCGAAATCCCGCGAGTCATCATCACGAAAAATCATCTCTCCTCCTGCCGTAGTACCTCGTACAGCAGAGATGGGTCCTGCCCCTTGTGGGCTCTTCCCTACAGCAGCGCTTTTCTCGGCGCTGCCGGACTCCGATTGGCCAATGGCTGCTCCAACAGCAGCAAGAGTCTCTCGTAAAGGAGTGGGTCCTGCCCTTCTTGGGCTATTCCCTACAGCAGCGCTACTCTCGGCGTTGCCGGACTCCGATTGGCCAATGCATGCTCCAACAGCAGCAGTAGTCTCTCTTACAGGAGTGGGATTTGCCCTTCTTGGGCTATTCGCTACAGCAGCGCTGTGCTTGTAGGAAAAATGGCGCGAGATGGGCAGATCAAAACCACCACCCAACTCACCACCTGGGATTTCATCCCATTCGCCAGCCCTCCTTGGCTGGTCAGGCTGGCCCCTGGCTGGGCCCGCCTCGACAGGGACAGCAGCCTCTCTGCGTCCCGTCACTCCGAGATTGCGTGAGGCATCCCCACGCAAAGTTGTCTCTCTTCCAGCTGCTGTATCTTCTGCCACGCCTCCAGCAGCAGCAGAATTTTCTCGTACAACAGCAGAGGGTTCAGCCCCTCGTGGGCTTTCCCTTCCAGCAGCGCTGCTCCCAGCACTGCTGGACTCAGATCGGCCTTTGTTCCTCGTGAACTCGGCGATCACGTCCCTCATGGCATGCATCGTTGACACTTGCCAATGCTTGACCACCAGCTGAAACTCCTGCCTCAGCTGTTGAACCTCATCTTTGGGAAGGCCTGGCTCGTCTTGAGCCGACCCGGAAGCCATTCTTGACTTCTTCTTCCAGACCTGACAACGTCAAGCTTTTGACAACCCACACTAGTGTGTTCCTAGATTGCAAATCTGGATGCCCTGACTGCCCAGCAGTCTGATGAGATGTTTTAAGGTCGTTGCATTAGAGGACAGAGCGAGAGAGAGAGAGCGGAGAGAGAGCGGAGTGCTCGAACTCTCCTCCCGCATGAGGCAAGAATTCCATAATAACGCCTGCGAATATATACGCAACCCTCAACAACTTTTGCAACCGTCATTGCTGACACAATCCAAACGAACAAACCCCTTCAGAACTGGTCCCACGAATTTGGGGACAAACTACTTAGAATTAATATTGGACATTTGTTTCAGTTCTGAATGGGTTAAGGAGCTCGATCATTCAGAAACCGTTTCACCCAAAACTGCTACCTCTACCATCGTAGCACGCGTTCGAGGATAGTTGCCCCCATTTCAGTAGTACAGTGTCGGCCCGCCATCAAGAAACGCCTTACAAGCTCATTGTAACACCATCCTTTTGCACAGGCAATCGTATAGGACTTAGTGCAGCCGTCGCCGCTAAGTACGATTTCTTAATATCATAATCTTGGCGTCCGCAAAGAAGTGAGCCTTTTGTTATAATTGGATTATTTCTTACTCGTGACCTTCAACTGTATACTTTCACGAACCTTCGATTTCTACCCTTCCTGGAGCCGAACACCCTATAAGCTCGTAGTCAGACGCCGCAGGTAAGATAATCACACGAGCAAAGGCCGGGCGAAAAAGCAGGAACTGACAAACGAACTGGAAGGGGGGCGGGGCACGGGAGTGTGAAGGACCCAGCATCACGCGTGCTGTTGATACGGAGATAACTCAAGGGCGGAGAGACAACCGCGCGATTAAGCGGACAAGTGCGGAACTCAAAACATTTAATTGTCATATGGTAGGCTTATTATGTAGGTATTCGATACAGCAGAAGTACGGACTCCAAACCATAGAAAAGAAGGCCGATAAAAACGTAACCCCAAGCGACGGAACAAACGAAGTGCTGAGGCAAAACTCGTTGTGTTGACACCAGGCAGCAAGTTGCTTCTTGAGGCGCAGGGGCATCGGCGCCCTTGCGTTTGACATGCCATTCCCGTACTGCTTCGGGGCTCAGAGAAGTGAGGATCCAAACGATATCTCCGGATGATATGTATATGCAGTACCATACGCCGCGACCCTTTGCGCCAAGAGTTTGCATGATTGTGACTTACATGCTTGCGTGGAAGGCCTATCCATAGGAACAGGGGTTGGGCATTTGGAGGCTCCCTGTCGAAATATACGATACTGGGAAGAAGAACCCAATATGATAACGCCTCTTCTTCGTTGAAAGATGAAATTACCAGCAAGCACGCCACACCTGGACCATATTTAGCTCAGTACTACCCAAGCGCGGAAAAAATCAATTCCCCAAACAGCCGTGCCACCGGTGATCCGGTCTACACCCTAGGCCGCCATCGATCGTTGCGTATGTGCTGTACAACCACCATCACTGCCGCCCCCTTGAGCGCGCGGGATGAACCATGTGTCGTGTACGAAGCTGGGTCAATTACTTCGACTGCTGCACTTGCACTGCAGCGTCGTGTGGCCCTCTCAAGCTCTCGAACGCTTAGTCTCGGAACAACTACTAGAAATACTTCTCCCCAGCCCCGCCCTCAGCAGGCAGCACAATCAGTTGCTCTTCTTGTTTAAGGTCAATTCTGTCCGGGAGGCAAATCCAACGTGCAATTTCGATACGTGTATCTACAAGATCACCTGGCATGGTCACATGCAATCTTGTACACACTATTGAATGAAACACAGCGAGACTGTGCCATCTGCTATCTGTGCGTCAAACGCACACCCGTATCGTCTGATTCGTACCAACTAGGATAATCACTGCAGTATTACGGTCCAAATGGTTCTGGCGAAACAATTGCCGCCCCCCCCCGAGTACAGATTGTTTGTATACGCCGCTGTCGAACGCGTCACTTGCTGACCCGCGTCGCTATACCATGAGTCGTGGAGGAAGAGCAGTAGATATTGTACACCACTACCAAATACCAAATACACACCCGGTGGGCCAATGCCGTTTTGTCAGATACTTCACTACATAAACCATACACAGGAGGTAAGCCGCACTAGGATTGTCACCGGCTGCACCACTCACATATATACGAGCAGTATCATTATCATCAAAGCCCGGGTCGTATCATTATCATCATCGACTGCCCCCGTAGGGAGCAGCATCCACGCCGAGGTATCCAAGTATAATCTCAGGTCATAATGCCTCGCCACACAATATAAATCCCAATCTTTGTAGACCAGTATGAAACCCCCACATACCCGGAAACCAGTATCAAGCTACCGCATACCACAAACAGCCCCCCTATTCGGTGCTCGATACAATAGGTCCCGAATAACTTTTCACCATGTGACAGGTAAAACGGCAAGTCCCAAATTTCATAATAAAGTATTGCCAAGGTAAAACGGCAACCCCAAATTCCATCCTTCATAATTACCAAGGTAAAACGGCAATCCCAAATTCCACCCTTCATAATCGCCAATGGAAAACGGCAATCCCGATACCAAATATCTCAATCTCGATTCCAGTTCATATCCCCTAAGTTATAGCGAGACAGTAACTGCGGGAAGGGGAAAATCCAACAAACGTGAGTATGCCGGTAAAACCTTCAAACAAGATCAATATCACCGTCTTCCCATAAATACCGTACCGCCCGATAATATCGGCCCCTCTGTTGTGTACTCTTTAAGAGAAGAACGGCAGAGCATCTCTGATAAAGAACATCCCACATCGAATTATAGCAGCCCCCCTGCTAGACACTTCCCTCGGAAGTATACAAGAAGACAGCAATCCACAGCTCCTTGTGCACAGACACTCTACGAGCATCCCGTTCCTTGTTGATAACATCCAGCTCCAACCTCATATCCTGCATCTGCTGCCGAAGTAGCTCGCTCTCCGCTGGCATAATATTACCCCTCCTCGTCACCGACCTCGGCACTGTCGGCCCCACCTGCGGCTGCTGGAGCGCCGCCGTTCCATCCTGCGGCACGTAGCTGTAGTTCGGCGCGTAGACGATGGTGGGCTGGGCAGTGCACTGCCTGGCCATGTGACCATATGCCAGAAAACCATCGCATACACTATTCGGTGCAAATCATATCGCGGCCTTATGCCCTCGAGCACCACACCGCTTGCACGTAATTATCATCAAAGCCCGGGTCGTATCAATATCATCATCGACTGCCCCTGTAGGGGAAGCATCCACGCCGAGGAATCCAAGTATCATCTCAGATCAGAATGCCTCGCCACAAAATATAACCCCCAGTTTTTGTAGATCAGTATAAAACCCCCACACATCCGGAAACCAGTATCAAGCTACCGCATACCACAAACGCAGATTGCACAAGAAAGAGCAATATATCGTCGAAATATAAATGCCAACTTCATATAGAGAATTATGGACCTCCTGCCTTCTCCCCATACTCGCCACGCTCCTCAATACATCTGACACCATGTTCATTGCACTGTCGTCCTGGCAGCCAAACCCCTACTCGTAGCTCAAGTCGACGACATTGGCGCGCCGGGCCTAGGTCCCAGCGATCTCCACCACATCTTCATGGTCTTGCGCGCGAAGGACACCCGCCCACGCCTACTGGGTCAAGCCGGCTCGACAGACAGTCAGTCCATATGGGGGAGCTTACGTCTGCTGCAGCAACAACCTCCTTGAAACAGCTGGTCGGAGCAATGCACAAAGGCTCTGATCGCTATCGGCTATACACAACACGAGCATACTTTGGGCAACCGGGCAACGCCGTCAGGTACCGTGCACATGTACACGGGGCATACCCTTTCCTAGAAAGGCCAACAACTGAACACACTTGTATACAATACTTGGCAAGCGATTCGTCAGAATAGTGGCCATATCCACGAAGGCTTACAAAGTAGCCTGCTTGGCAAGCACGCGCGACGGCACCATCGAATCCCTCTGAGCCCTTTTAGTAGTGCACTGTACATGTTATGCATATTTTACGCTAATTCCAAGATTTTTCCTCCTCAAACGGGAATGCAGCCCTTTACGGGCGAAGTAAGCCCTCCGAATAACGGGGTAGCCCGGCACGATTTACTATCATATAGCACGGTACTGTACACGTATGGGCTCCCGTCCAACGAAAACATCAGAATATGATGAACCATTAGAATCATGCTGTGATACCATTCCTCATTGAAACTTGGGATGATTATTATGTACAGGGTATAGAGTAGCGCTCGACCTCTGAGCACACGATCTACATCCGAGTTGCTCAGCGTCCCTGAGACGGCGAGCCTGGTGCTATTATTAGGCTCTTGATTTAGTCGTGAGCCTACACCGTAGTTCGGCAATGAAATAAGCTAGCTGCCACTCGAACATATGTTTCGAATATCTATCGCAAGGCGATCTTCCCGGAGGGAGGGCGAACCACGATTAGTCAAATGGTACCGCTTGCATGATACGCCTATATGGGGCACACCACGTTACAAACATATCGGCCCGGCACACAAGTTGTGATCGGGGAGGTTAATAAACGGAGGTGGAGGCAGGGACGCACATAAAACAGACCACGACGAGGCGCCACGCGACATTTTACGGAGCGTTCGCGATAGGGCAGCAATGTTGGAGACCGCGAATCTACTACACACGTGAGGCAACGAAAGCGACAACAATCGGCGCCACACTACCGCACGAGGCCAAGTGCTCCCCGATAATGCTGAGTGCACCCACGATATATAATTCTTCACGGTCGAACACCCCCATTCGATGTGCCCACACCGCGCCCTGCAGCTGCCAAATTATTTCTAGCCACACGCCGCCCGACAGCATGTACTTGTGGATGTTGCGCCTTCCACGCGCGCAACACCTGTCCGTGCACCTTGTGGGCGAGCCAAACGCGAATGGTGCGCAGACCAACACCGTGACCACAAAAAACAAAATCCCGCCAATGAACATTATGCCCCCCGAGATTGGCAGGTACCAGTTTAGCCACGATTCAACTCGTCCCTCGCAGGGGGCACTAAAATAGAATATAATACTCGCAATACCACCGAGAACGTAGACAATCGACCAAGAAAGAGGAGCCACGAAAAATTGGACGAAGCTTCCAGCCTTGCTCCGCAAATCGTTGGGGGGGATTTTGTGCACAGATTTGATGTCCAATGGCGAACCGTAGATATAAGACAGCATAAACGCAGAGAGAACTTCGACCGCCAAGCCAAACCCTAGAGCGACCATCACAATCAGGTATGCGAATGAGTCGTCGTAATCTAAGTGTTCCTTTATCTCGAATCCCTTTATCGTAAAGTCGACGTCAATGTGCCCGGTGTCATCTTCGAAACACACGTCAAACGTGTACATCTCCCGCAGGACGGCGCCAGCAGAAATGAGGTTTCCCAAACCGAACATCGTCCATTTGCAGTACCTTGTCTCTTGGCGAATTCGACCGGTACCGTTGCCTCCAGCCTCTGTCTCTATCTGACGACCACGGTAGGCAGGGTTCCGCGCATGATACTGGTCGTTGTCTGCTGCCGTTGACGGTAAAGCAACACGCGGGAAATATGGGACACCGGGAGGCGGGTGACATGTAAGATTCAGATAGATACAGCACCCGTGTGTGGCAGCGACATCAACAACCGATTACTGCGAAGGCCGGGAAATGTATAGACGCGGGACGCCATTCACAGCACTCTACGTCACTTTAGATAAACTCATGTCTTGTTTGGGACCACGCTCAAAATCATACACGAGGCAGAGAGTGTCCTATGATAATCCCTTGAATATATGTCATGGTTTTCTTTTGTTTCGCGCAAAATCGAATTTCGTACTGCATCACACCCTTTCTTAACCTCTTTCGAACCTCACCGACGGCGGAGAGGTGTTCTTTATGTGAAGTTAGTGTCGAATTTACTGTGAGTAGGAGCCTTCAAGACAGAGGAAATGGGATATTTATTGGTTCAACGTGATTGCGAAGAAGATCACTACTGGCTGTACTATTTCGGGGGGCCATAGTAAGTAGGACCAAATATTGTTAGTAAAAGTAGGTAAATATATAGGTTTTAGTGTATAAGGGAGGTCCTATTTACTATGGTCCTCCGTAATAGGGAGGTCTTCCTTTGTAGAGGATATATTCGATTCAAGTCGGAAGGGAATTTTGTTTGCAAAAACAATAGTTCTTGGTCTAAAAATTCAAGGCTGTGCATGTGTCGGCTGCATCGGGTTTCAGAGTGATCAAATGTTTGGAATGCCCGTCTGACAAGCACCGATGACAATGGTTAAAATAGTTGTTTTAGGCAGTAAATATGCCATGCTCGATTTTGCCTGCCCGTTTTCGTGTCTTCTCATGCGAAGTGGCAAACAACAAAAGCTGACGTCTTATTGTGACACGCAGGGCGGTTTGGATGCTCTTGAGAAAATATAGTTGACGCTACTTGGGGAAGAAATAAAGGCTGGGTCTTTCATGAAACATTTGATCCGCATTTTTTTTCGTGAGAAATATACCTCACAGAAACTGGGCAAACAATTAAGAAAACAGTCAGACAAGAAACCCCAGGACCGATGCCAGCTCGCGATTTGGAACGAGTGGAACGCGGCACGAAACAAGAACCTCGCAGACAGCGTAGTCTCTTCTAAGGTGCGCCAGGGCTCGAAGCACAACTGCTATACTACTGTCAGACTACCACGGCATCTTACATACTAGTGAGAGCACGCGTAGTGTGACGTTTCCGAAAGAGTCCCAGTCGTATATACACGCAGCCCAGTCGTATTACGTAGCCCAATGGCGTGCGTGAGTGCTACTAGAGGTAGAGCCACCGCAGGGGGTGAAGAGGCTGGAACGCGGTGACCGCCAACGCTCACAACGATGACGTTTTGGCAAACATGAGGGGGGCGTCGTCCCGTGTGCGGCACGAACTAAGACACGTAGGCAGCACGGTCTCTTCGAAAGCGCGTCTGAGCTCGAAGCACGGCTACCGCTGTGACTACTGTACCACCTCGTCATCTTGTGCGTACGTACGAGAGCACACGCAGCATGAAGTTCTGGGTATAGAGTACAGGACATCTAATAGGAAACAGGAAATCTGGCCCAGGCTGGATTTCTTGTCTGAGAGAGGGTGCTTTTTACACTAATTTCAAGATAACGACTCCCGATTTTCCTTTTTTCCTCTAAACATCAGCCTGGCTTTCTTGTTAACCTGTTTCGTATTAGGTGTCCTGTACAGTACTCATACACAACTATTATGGGAGTGACGCAAGATGGCGAGTTGGTAGTCACAGTAGTCGTGCTGCTAGAGGTGGAACCACAGGAGGGGGAGATAAAGTTGGGTCGAGCGGCCACCCCGAGTATTCGCAAAACGGACCTTCCGGTTTGGTGAGGAGGGGAGTCGTTCCGTGTGGGCTTCGGGGAACATCAGCAGCAGTAGCAGTAGTATTCACCCCGGTATCGTCCTTTGCTTCAGGTGTTACTTATCAGGGATGTATCTTACAGTTTGCATGTGCTCGAAGAAGAGCGTACATCACAGCAGTGCGTTCGTATATCATGCCGTAACGCAACCTTTTGAAGTATGTATATAAATGATAATGATGTCAATAAAACCCATAAAACCCTCGTAACCTTTTACCCCTGTTTGTTTGTCTGTTATTAATATTAATTGTTTGTTTGTGCTTTTTGTTTTCATGTTTTGCCCTTGCTCCTAGTTTGTTTTCGGCTTTCTCGGGGCACATCCTTGCCCTCGTTGCATACCCACCTTGCCTCAAGCGCGCGCTGTAACGTTTTTTGTTTTTGTTTTTGTTTATCTTGCTTCGTTTCAGTTTTCGGATTTGTTGCTCCTTTGCTTTTGCTTTACAAGTAAATAATATGTATTAGTTTTCCATTTCCCCCCCATTTTTTTCAGGTTCCTCTTTTCTCGTTGTTTGCATATTTTTCTTTATGTTTCGTGTTCCTCTCTCTCAGTGCATTTGAGATTTTGAGAGTTACATGTTGGGCTCATGAATGTCGTCCCTGCCGTCATCTCGTACTTCATCTGAATCCATGGCGTGTGTATACTGTGCTGTTGTCGTTTCCGATGGTTTACTATGTACTTCCTTGCTATTATATCGTGCGTTTTCGTACTATTTTTGCCGTCGTTTTCGCTCCCTTCCTTAACCCTTTCAGAACTGCAAAACGTATCCCACACTAATTCCAAGTAGTTTTTTTAAGGACCGGTTCTTGAGGGGTTAAGGGGCCCCTTCGGTCATTCAAAAAAAGAGTCCTTGAGTCTTAATAGTTTCTCTGTTCTCCTCTATCCCTTCGTTCTTGTTATTATTCCTATTATATTATGTTTGTGAAATAAGTCCCGCTTGTTTTTTTTGTCTCGGTGAGTTGCGCACCCTATCGTTCCTGCTCTTCTTGGGGGTACTTTCTGTTTTTCTGTTTTTCTGTTTCTCTGTTTCTCTGTTTCTCTGTTTCTCTGTTTCTGTTTCTGTTTGGTTCGTTGTGTTTGTTTTGCATAATCTGTCGCATCTTCGGGGGGCGTATATACGACACGAATTTTTCATTATTTTCAGTTTCTTTCTTTCGAGTTGGGCTTTCTCACTTTCAATGTACCTGGTATGATATTTAAAAAATTAAAAAAAACAACAGCTGTGAGCTTGAGGGTTTCGTCGAAGCTCATCTTTGCTAGCTGAGTGTAATGCTTCGATGGCGCGTACGTACGGATTTTATATGTCCTCATGTAGGATGTACATCCCGTATGAGGGGGACACAATCTGAGGCTGTAGAATTCAGGAAGTGTGTGTCTATTATATGTAACCGTAAAAACAAAATAAACAAAATACTTCCAGGCGCCCCGAGGAACCTAAATAGTTTAGGCGAAGCTGTGCTTGCACCCCGCTGTTGCGTGGTACTCTGACCCCGCCGGGGGGGCCTTTCCTATTCAACACTCTGCTACAACCAACAAGGGATACAAGCGTGCAATCAGCAGACGCACTCATCATTTTGAGATGGGGGCATGGCAGCGGCAGTCACTCGGTGGAGGGTTAGGGTTGCTTCTTAAAAAAACCCTCTGACCAAACAAAGCGAACGCCGCTCTCTATTTTCGAATCTCCGAACCGGAGACAGAAGAAACTATTAATATTGTACACAGTACAGTAGTACAGGACACCTACTACAAGAAACGGGAAATCTGGTCCAGGGTGGGGTTCTTATTCCAGAGAGGGTGCTTTGTACACTAATTTCAGGATGACGACTCCCGAATTTATTATTTTATTCTAAATCTCAGCCTGGATTTATTTTCAGCCTGTTTCTTGTTAGGTGTCCTGTACTGCTGTACTACAGTTGTACTCGTACAAGCAGTATAGTATCGGTACAGAGTAGTAGTACTGATATACCAGGTACTATCATACGTACTGCTGATATACTGCTGTGTACCACCCTGATCGTGAGACGGGTTTTCAAGTTGGTTTGTTTGGTGTTATTCATATTGACGCTTTAAATCATCCTTTCGGAATACTTTTCTTCCCGTCGTCGTGAGTGTGGTTCAGACAAACCAGCCAGCCAGAGCCAGCGTGTTTGTTTGTTTGTTTGTTTGTTTGTTTGTGAAATTAGAGGGACGATTTTTACTTCCCTTTCCCGGAGAGATATGCGTACATACACCAGTCTTACGAATGCTTCGAGCACAGACGGAAGCCACACCACCAACAACAAGCGATGGCAAGCGTGGTTTGTTGACTTCTGACCACAATCGACTGTTTCTATACGCCGCTGTCAAACGTGCTCTGTGTAGCCACGTGCCTATCTATACCGTGGGTCGTCAAGGAGGAGTAGTTGATAATATACACTCGTATCACCACGTACCAAATACACACCAGGCTGGGTCAATACCGTTCTTGTCAGAGACCCAACCACATAAACCACACACAGGAGGTAAGCCGCACCAGGTTTGTCACCGGCTGCACCCCTCACACATATACGAGCAGTATCATTCTATCAAAGCCCGGGTCTCATCATCATTGTATCGCAGACTGCCTCTCGGGGCAGCTCCATCTCTCCATCCACGAGGCATACTAAATAATGCCCCGGCACATAATACGAAACCCCACAATACGTGAAACCGCCACATACGGGAAACCAGTATCAAGCAACCGCATACCACGAACATCGACCCATCATGATTACTACGATCTATTAATAATAGTTGCCCCCGCAGGGCGGTGGCAAAGTAACGCATTCGGCCAGTCATCGTGCATTCCACAGGGCGCATTGGAGTCAGACTGCAGACACGCCGCGATGGTCTATTATTAATAGAGGTACTCTCTAATAACGGTACGACTTATCAAGCGTTTTGATGCCGGAGTTCGAATCCCACGTAGTAGGTCGCGTATACGTTTGAGTTTGATTCAAAAACATAAATACCCACTGAGAGCGCCTATTAATAGCAGAGTGGATAGGCGCAGTTCCATTTTTTTGGGGGGTATTCGGTCTGAGATCCAAAACCATCCGGCGGAAAGACATGAACAAAAAACCCGCGCGGCTTGGCAGCGATTCATAGAACACGCGTGTGTCACATTTCAGGGTCAATCCCTAAAGCACGTCGGGGATATTTGGACTTTATTGCTGTATAAGTGCAAAAACAGTAAGTAAGGCGTTTCGTCGAAACTACTCAGTTTCAGTATAGGATCAATATCTGGCGTTACATGTGACTTTCTATCGATTGGTCCTACGAGTACGCCGTCAGTTCGTCACCTATTTACGGGAAACCTTCACAGACATACTTTATACATGCCTTGGAGTACCTGGAACCGGCTCGTCCAGAAAATGAAATTAACGTATATTTAGGCGTCAACTATGGCTTGACTCCTTGATACTGTTCCTACGCAGTCAGTTCTTGGAAATATTTGCACGAAACTCTTTACAATCAAATAATATATACCAGGGTAGTATATACGTGCCTTGGAGTACCTGGAACTGGTTCGTTCAGAAAAACAAATGGACATTATTTGGCATTAAATATGACTCGAAATTGGTACACTTACGCAGTCAATTCTTCGACTATGTTCACGAAATAGTTTTACAGATATGCCGTGGAGTACCTGGAACCGGTTCATGCAGAAAAAAAAATGAATGGGCCTTTTTCGGCGTTAAAGATGACTTGAAATATGTGCACTACGCAGTCAATTCTTCGAATATGTTCACGAAATATTTTTACAGATATGCCGTGGAGTACCTGGAACCGGTTCGTTCAGAAAAAAAATGAATGGGCATTTTTCGGCGTTAAAGATGACTTGAAATATGTGCACTACGCAGTCAATTCTACGAATGAACATGGGCACGTAAGATTTGCACAGACATGCCTTGGAGTACCGGAAACCGATTAATTCAGGGAATAAAGTGAACCGCTTTTTTGGCGTTTAATATTCACTTGCTATTGGCCCTACGCTGTCCGTTCCTCAAATGTTTGCTCGAAACGATTTATTGGCCTGCCGTGGATTACTGTACCTGGAACCGGTTCGTTGAGGAGACAAAATTAATCGATTTTTGGCGTTACATTTAACTTTTGATTTTTGACTTGATATTGGTATATACTTCGTACTCGTGCGCCGTCAGTTCTTGGAATATTGGCGCGAAACAATTGACACACGTGCCTTGGAGCACCTCGAACCGGTTCGTGGAGAAACTAAACTTGAAAAACTAAAACTGGTCCCCTCCTACGGAAACGTCGGACTAGTTTTGCCTTTTCGAAGTCCTGCTGTGGTTGTTCGGAACACAATTTCGCTCGTAGCATCAGCTGTATACGCCCTGCAAAAGCAAAAAATGGCTACGACATACCAGTATATATTATGTTTGTCACATGTCACCCTCTTCCGCTGTTCGTCACGATAAGTATGATGCCAAACAAATACGTGTGACACTCGAGCAGATATTTCGATCTACATTCGCGGCGAACATAATTTGGGGCGATATGCTTTCCTGAACAGGCCTGCAATAACACATATATACATACATGTAACTATGGTGGTATTGTTTTGCTCGTGGTCCTAAAGTACGATGTCCTGGCGGTGGAGGGGGAAGCAGGTGGTAGGCGGTGCACAGGTAGGCTCCTTAGAGCACAAGAACAGTAGTAGCATATTTATCGTGCCACACTTCGTGCGGTATATAATACCTGGTATATATATATATACTTCGTATACACATATTACAAGCCCAACATTGAGCCCACGAACAAGAAACACCCCAATACTACTTTTTGAAGAACGCAAAAAAGAAACTGGATCCAGAAAGTACGCCCAGCGGCGAGCGCCACACTAAATCCTATACAACAGGGCATGCTTCTCGGACGGTGTCACGTGCTCAGACTATGGGTATGACTATTAATAGGCGTTTCTTGTTTGCGGACCCATGCTGCCGGGTTGTAGCACACGCGTCTGCTACGTGTGTGTATGCCTCACAGCCACAACGCCGACATTCAGAGGCATCCATAGACGTTTAGAGACACCCAGAGACTTGCGGAGATAGCTTAAGATTGTACCGTACGGGCAACAAGGCGATGGCCAATCCCACGACAACCACGCAGAACACACCGAACACAACGATCATTGCATGCCTTAAGTTGGAACGTTCGTAAAAAAAATGCAAACTACGAGTGAGTATGCTGTGTTGGGTATTGGCCCAGTCGAGGGAAGCCCCACCAGCCGTGAAGCTGCCGCGTCCCATCAGTGTCATCGACGCTACCGTGTGGGAGATGGGTCACTCACTTCTGTACTGCAGTACACACGCGAACATCGACTAGACTGCATGTATATCGCGTCTTGTAATCAAGTATAAAAAAGTGATAACAATAAGAGTCCACACCTCCTGGGACGGAGTTCCGAGCAGATTTTGTTTCCAAAGCATGATGTGCCTTTTAGAAGGGCACACACAACGAAAAAGGCGGGTTTGAAAATAGGTATCTCGGTTGTGAGATATTTGCACAGAAACATCGCTCCGCGTTTGTTCGCTTTCCCACTGTCGACAAAACCAGGACCGAAATTCTTTGGAAGGGGTGTGTGTTTTCTTATCACTCGGGTAATACGGTATACCGTGCTGTATGAATATTCGTGGTCGACGGCAGTGTACCAACTACAGCAAGCAGAGCGTGCAGCACCTCTCGCTACAAGAGGTTTCGTCCCTTGTGCAGCTCCTCCCGCGGTTTGAAGACGAGACTGAAAAACAACAGAACGGTACGCGTATGTATGTACCCGGGAATACAAATTGAGGCTATTGCACAAACAAGATAGGCCACAGCAAAGCTTTCTACCCTCCATCCGTGCTGTAACCTCCATCCGTGCTGTAAGGTTCACCAAGCCGGTATATAGGTTTTGATCAGGCAGCCAATACGGTATGTAGATGTGTTGGTGTCTGCTGCTCCTTCCGTGGTGCTTATCTCCGTGTTTTGTGCGTGTGCGTTCTTCACACATGAAACGGTTCTTTCTACCCGTCGACACCCGGCGCACCCAGTGTCCGTGCGGATTCTTCATACTAGAGAGATACCTGGTACATACAAGATCTGTGGTCACAAGACCACGTCACAAATATTCTACATTGTTAGTCTATGCAGCTAGCAGCGTAGGCAATTCATGTCGAGACACACGGATCGGAGCAGTCAGATGTGTGTGTGTGTTCTTCACATTGCACCTTCCTTTCTACCCGTCGACATCCAGCACACCCGGTGTCCGTGCCGATTCTTCATCCTAAGAAAGGTACCAGTTCTGTGGTCACAAAACTAAGACACATATATACTACAGTACGCTCAGTGCAGTAAGCAGAGCAGACAATGCAATCCCATATACGACAGGCAAGACCTACCCTGCTAGCAATCCAGCTGCATGTACTGCGTGTAACCCCCCACCCACCCAAAACATGGAATCAAAAGCTCACCGGTAGGTCCAGAGGGCATCCTTCCGCAATAATCTCGTACAGCAGCACGTAGTTCCTTTTATGCTTGTATCGTACTGTTGAAGTGCCCGAATGGATGAAACGGAGGCCGGCCAGTATCCTTCGCGTATCTCTGAGATTTCCGAGCCCGATTGCGTCGCAGGCCAACTTCTTCTTCTTCTTCTTCTTCTTCTTCTTCTGCTTCCTTGGTGCGTCGGCTTGCTAGTTGAACACGAGAACACCCCCCTCCTCCCGGCTTATTATCATGAACAGATGCTTCTACACAGTCAGTAAATGTTGTATCGTATCATACATATGTATAGCAGTAACAGCCGCAATACTATACTAAGTTGCGAATTACTGTATCGTGAGGCAACAGATAGATGTGTGTACTGGACGGGTGTGGCGTGAGTTTATATTTCAACGCGTGCTTTTTGTTTCGCTCGAATATTTGTCACCATATAACACCGAAAGGGGCTCTGCCAGCTGCTGCTGCTGCTGCTGCTGCTGCTGCTGCTGCTGCTGTCGTATTACATGATAGACCCTTGACATATATATTTCCCAGAAGATGTGGCTCTTGAATAATCAATACCAGGTACGAGGCACGCGTACACATCAATATGTTCGTTTGGTCTCGAAAAAACGCGATGATTTCATTTCTGGGCTCTCTTCGTTATCGCTGAAAAAAAACATTTTTGCAAGGTATATATTCCTAGAAATTATTTGAGGTTGCGTACGCTCAGCAGTGTTACATGCTACCTGGGACTCCTACCTTACCTGACAGACTGCCCCCCGCTCGTCACGAATGATCTGCTCCCCTGGTACCAGGTTGGTCTCCTTGCTTCTCGCATTACGTTGCCTCCCCCCCTGTATATTATATGGTCAGGTACGCGCTTTTGATTTTAGCATTGTTCCTCAAAAACTACTGTACTTTTAAAGCGCCCTGGACCCCACGTCTGCAATAAATTGGTGTCTCCAGACGGCTTTGATGCCACCGTAAACACATCTTCCCGAAATTACCCAAGCAGCCCAGGTGTCATTTTTTTTCCGCACACCGATCGTTAGACCGTGCCGGAAAAAAACACATTTTGATCTAATATCACTCACTCCAGACAAGGAGCGCGGGTTGCTTTCTCTAGGGAAATGCAATACGTACAATACGCGTATGGTGTTCCGGTACTACTATTGGTACTACAGTAGTAGTGGGGGTCCCCCAATAAGGCGGTCTGAGTATGATAAGGCGGTATCCCGATATAAGGCGGTCAAAATCGCTTGGCGCGACTGGGGAATCGCACTCATGACCTGGAATGAATAAGGCGGCTTCCCTCTATAAGGCGGTTATATTGCTGTCTCTGGCACACCACCGCCTTACTGTTACTGGGGGAACCCTGTACTACTACGTACTGCTGTACTACTGTTTTTGCACCTGGTACACATGCTATTAATATTAATACGTATTCCAAATATACGATGCCACTGCAGGTTGTATCATATCATATAACATGTATATAAGCGATGCACGGTTTACGAATACCATCGTACGCGATACGCGCCCTTTCCCCCCCCCTTTTTTTCCATCCCATTCATTAAAACATTGCATTTGCCCATCTTCTCGTTTCTCCCTCCCTTTACGTATTATTAACAATGGTCACCTGGTGTGTGTGTTCTTCACATTAAACCTTCCTTTCTACCCGTCGACATCCAGCACACCCAGTGTCCGTGCCGATTCATCATCCTAAGAAGGTACCAGTTCTGTGGTCACAAAACTACGACACAGAGATACTACGCTCAGTGCAGTAAGCAGAGCAGACAATGCAATGCCATATACGACAGGCAAGACCTACCCTGCTAGCAATCCAGGTGCATGCAAGAGAAAAAAAGAGAAAAGAAAGAAAAAAGCGAAAAGGAAAAATAATAGAAAGTAAACATACTGAAGCAAATCAACAATCAAGCAACCAAACAAAAGCATGACAAAAAAATGAAAAAGAAAAAAAGAAAAAACAAAGAGAAAAAGTGTCGTGCTTCTCCCAGACGAGCTGCGACAACTAGTTAAAAGAAACCAAATGAAATGAAATGAAACGAAATTGAAATGAAATGAACCGAAAACAAACAGTGCCAACAAAGCAAGACTAAGAACGACAGGAAAGGACAGGCAGCCAGAGCACACCAAAAGTACATTCCAGCCAGCTGAGGCAGGTTTGTGCCGGTAGTACAGGCAGGTTCTACCAGCTAGTCGGTCTGGTACTGGTACCTACTCTGTTTGCCGTCTCTTTCCTGCTTTCGTCCGCCGCGGTTTCCCTACGAACCCCCCCACCCTCTGTCTCCATTCCCTTGGGCGCCACCCATACAACGGATACGTGGCACTTCCTACTCAGTCCCGTTTCGTCCTCGTGCCACACACGAGAGTCCAGGAAAGAGAAGAGGAAGTAACAAAAAGAAAAATGTATACGTACGTAGCTAAGCAGCCAAAGAAAGTCCTAGGAAAATACGGGGGGGCGGAGAGACAAAGGCAAAAGCGATCACGGCACAAAATAAAAAATAAAACAAAATAAATGGATGATGTGAGGGATTGTAGCATCGCTGTCGTGCCCGCTACAACAGGCGGTACACCAAGCAAAAAAATAAAAGAATAAAATAAATAAAAAAAAGATCCCCAGAAATAACCAAGGGAAACAACACCCAGTTCGCCATCCACCCAGCCAGGTAGTACTTCTTCCTCATCACAGTGATAAGAACGAGAGTAACAATGAAACTAAAGAAGACGAAACGAAACGAAAAAAACAAAAACAAAAACAAACAAACACAACACAACAGAGCCGCGTTCGAAGCAGCTACAGAGGTGCGCGGCACGGGTAGTCTAGGCGGGACTTACTAGTCAGCCTGGTACCTTGCTATCCTGTCGGCTGTCTCCCTCCTGCTTTCATCAACCGCGGTTTCTGTACGACTGTTGCCCCCTCCCTTCCCATTCCCTTGTGCACCCCCCGCGACGGATGCGTGGCGCTGTCTACTCAGTTCCGCCCCGACCTTGTGCCACCGGACCATGAACTGTTCAGCCGCTTCGAGGACCCCTCTGTACCACTTGCCCACTTTAGTTGCTGCAACGGTCCACGCTGCGGTCTCTACTCCAAACACCAACGGGACCTGTGCCGTGGACCCCTTGGTGGCTTGAAACACCTTGAGGTCTTCAGCAATGCATTTCTGCCAGGACTTTGGTTGTCCGCCCGGTCTGCGTCCCTCCCCACCCGTCATGGTCCCGAACATCACCCGACTGGGTAGTCGCCCCTTGGGTTGCCGTGCCACGGCTCCCGCAAAGAACAGCCGTCGTTTACGGATCGTCGTTTCGATGCTCTCGCATCGTGTCTGCTTGAGAGCCTTTGCGTCCGAGAGGGTCCTATAGTCGCCACGCTGCCGGCGCTTGAAGCCAATGACACGCAGGAGGATTTGGTGGTGTACCGATCGGAGCCTGGCGAAGTGTTGTGCACTGAGGGTCCACGTCACACATCCGTATAGCAGGGTCTCAATCACCTCGGCCTTCAACATGCGGACTTTCATACTGAGTCGAGCCGTCTTCATGTCGTACAACTCTGGTCCGAACCGTTTGAAGCACGCCCACATGAGACGGATCCGTCGTTCGATTTCGAGTGAGGGGTCAGCGTCTTCGTGGATAATGCCGCCGAGGTACAAGAACTGGCTCGTTTGTCTAACCTCTGACCAGCTGCTTCGATAACGAGCGGCGGAGGAGGGGGTGTCTGGTCCCGTGTTCGTAAGATCATCGTTTCGGTTTTCTTTTCTGAAACCGTGAGGCCTGCTGCTTCGAAGACAGTCACGATGACTGTCATCATTTTAGCGAGACCCTCCGCAGACTTTGAGACAATTCCTGCATCATCGGCGTACAGCATACCTCATACAGCCCTTCGCACGCATGCCAATGGTACCTCTTTTCCAACGACTACATCCTCCTTGAGGTGAACCAAATCCCTCATGATGTCTTCGTCTTCGCTGCAGCGTACGAGAACAACGTGTATCACAGCAGCGAAAAACACGTTGAACAGCAGTGGCGACAGCACGCAGCCTTGTCGTAGCCCCTGCGTGACATTAAACCAACCAGAGTTCTCACCATCATCCGTGCGTACGCAAGCGCGCATGCCGTCGCGGAACTGGCGGATGATTGTAAGCATCTTGGTTGGTATGCCAACGCGCGTAAGAACCTGCCACAGCAGCTCTCGGTCGACAGAGTCGTATGCTTTCTGCAAATCGATGAAGCACATGTACAAAGGGATTTTCCTGTCTCGCCCGAGTTCTTGTAATCGTCGTACTACGAACAGCATGTCGACTGTTGATCGTGTAGGACGAAAACCGCACTGTTCCTCAGGGAGGATGCCTCGGTCCTCGCAGTAGTTGCTGAGACGGGATGCGACGATTTTCAGCAACACTTTTCCTGCATGGGCAACAAGCGAAATCCCTCTGTAGTTGTTGCAATCAGTTCGGTCCTTCTTTTTGTAAAGTACCTTGATGATCGCGTCTTTCCACTGCTGGGGGACTTCACCCGTTATCCAAACATTGACAAGAATGTGGTGGAAGCATTGGATGAAATCGGGGTGATCGATTTTCAGTATTATATTTTGCAGTATGTTCGTTGTCCTGATGAGATTGCATATCATACGTATATACGATGACCGCGGTTTACGGATACCATACGCGTTACGCGCCTTCTTTTTTTAATTATTTTTTGCCATCTCACTCAATAAATCATTTTGTCTATCTTTTCTCTCTCCCTCTACTAACAGTCGCAACATCCGGTCGCCCCGGTGGGCTAGCAGGTAACCACGAAGCCTGTCAGCGTCAAGGTCGCGTGTTCGAGCTCCCCCGAGTGCATGCTCGAGGGACTTTTTCTCGCAAAATAACATCTTGACTACGTACGTAGCGGAAAGCGCGACAGCGTGAGTTAGCAAAATTCGATGAAAGTCGACGAGCGTTGGGAAGGCTGAACCCTCTGCGCGATAAAAATCAAGGCAAGAACCGTAGTGCGGGAGGAGGGAGAGGAGCCTACTTTGTGACCATGTTAGGATCTGAGTTACGACTAGGGAGGGAGAAAGACGGAATGGCGAAGATAATAAATGGGATGGGATAAAATAAAATAAAAACTCAGAGATCCAGAGTCAATAAGTAATTGAAACTCTCTTCTCCTCCCTCTCCACTCCCCACTACGGTACGAAGGTGCCTTGGATTATTATCGAGAGAAGATTTCAGCACTTTCTTCCCTCGTCGACTATATCGTCGAATTGCCCCTACCTGCTACCTGCGCTACAATAGGCACTGACGACATTTGGTGTCATTCATTGACAATAAAAAAATAAAAAAATATAAAATCTCCATACGGACACTCGAACCCCCGACCTTAACCTTAGCGGTATTCATGGGTAATTGTCGGACACCCGGGGCGACTGTTTGTGATGCTACATATAACATGATATATCATAGATAAAAAACTGCCCAAGGAAATTTTCAAGAAGTATAACTCAATGTTGAAGTGGCCTTAGATGTGTGTATTATGTATATATGATATATAACCCATAATATGTATTATGCCAGGTACGGTTCTTTCCCTACTAGCGGTACGGGCACGGCTCCGCCCTTGGTGCTAGCCCCGGGTTTCCCATGGCAGTATGTAAGTTCCTGGTATGGTAGTACTCGTAGTGTGCTGTGATGTACGACTCTGAACGGAAATGAAAACGGCCACCGGGCGGGGCGGTATCGACCCCAGGTATGTCTGTGTTCGTCCCCGGGTTGTTGGAGTTGCAAATTTATCTATGGGCTTCTGATCCGGGGATGGGACATTATCATCCCCGGGTGCGGTGGGACTTCGACGTTGTGCCAAGGGGCCACTCTCGCCGCGCGCTGGCACCATGAGCCCCAGAGAAAATCAGTAATCTGTTGTTAATATTATAGCATATGGACGTTGAGATCCATACGTATCTATTGTGATGCGTAGCCACTACGCACTGATACGACTATATGAGTATCTTAGTTTAGATATTCGGGTACATACAATATGCGGATAGATTACGAGCTTGTCTTACTCGTAGTACGCCCTATTGAATTTCCAAAGCATCAATATCAGGAACGATGCCCATAACGTTGCTAGAACGTTACTGGAGCGTTGTAGAGAGCATTCCAGGGAACAGTACGGGCTACCGTATACCGTCTACTGTAGTGTGTAACTGCCCGTACCATGGGCATTGTACCGAGATGACCAGGTAGAGGCATACCCCAACTCGATCACTCTACTCCTTGTCAGTATTACCCTTTGACAAATTATCTACATACGTTGACGCTCATTGGTTTAGGTTGCACCGAACTTTGATCAAGTTGCACCGTATATTTGTGTGACATTTATGTTTAGATTTGTACGAGTACACGTCTTCTCGGTCGGATATCGACCTCAGTTCTTCGTCCGCCTACCCTGAGGTTGTGACGTGCCTCGTCTACCTTTCCTTGGTTGGAACGACTACCTCTACCTAGCGGCTCTACTGCATTGACACAGGACGAGTGACCGCAGGTACACCATCAAGTTAATTTATCGCGAGTGAAGTTTGGTGAAATACATCAAGCATTATTATTATGCTTGCCATCCGACAATGTGTAGTGTTGTTCCAAAAAAGCCTCAGGGAACAAAAGTGAAGAACTCTCCAGATCAAAAGCGTAGCAGTATCATGCGACAAATCAAAACCGATGTGACGCAAATGGAAGGCTACCACATCCAACATCCTTCTATCTCATCCACCAAAAAATGACCAACGCCCCCCCCCCGTCATATAAATATATGATATATTTATAGGTTGGGTTGGCGTCGGTTGGCAACGACGCTGTAAAACACGCCACTCGCTGCGTGGAGCTAGACAACCAGGGTGCCGTTTTTTTTTGTTATTTTTTTTTGGCGGTCACCAAAGCTGGCGGTCGAGTAGATCATTTGTGCGGGGTGGAGAACCTTTGTTCCGCACAAGGGGAATGGTCGTATCACGTAGTGTTAATATGGTAAGGCGTCCGCGAGGCAGTTACATAGTAAAACCCATTGCTGTCTCCGGAAGTAGCCACACCAGAAATTAAATTAACTCATTGAAGCTGTCGTCCATATGCAAGTCCGCCTCAGAGGCGGTTCTTAGCAGGATGCAGCTCACCCTCCATGCGACTCGCCCAATACCTCACGGCGTTTCGCGCTTGGTGCAAGCAATGTCTGCCTGGTTGGTGAAAACCCAACGCGCTCCGTCCCGGCATTGTAGGGATGCGAGGGTCTATGGTCATATGACTACGGCCGTGCACAACATGAGTACACCCCCCCCCCATGCACTCCCGAACTCAAGCATTTACCAAAAACCCGCTGTCCATAAATGGCTGGTTTATAACTGCTACGCGCATGTTTCGACGCGCAGAAGGCCGTGCGGTGTTCTTGGTCTACACTGCTATAGGTCGTACCTAGGAGAGAGTCTCTGCCGTCTTGCTCTCTTTGTAACTCTTCTACCTTCTCCAACCCTTCCCTCCAAATACGACAACAACAACAACTACTACTACTGCTACTACTACTACTTCCCGTGCCCCTGACCCTGCCACCTCCAACCGCAAGGGCCCAGTCCTCCTTCCCAAGTACTCCCGAAGAAGCATCTACCAAAAACCCGCTGTCCATGAAAATGGTTGGTGTATAGCTGCTGCGCGCATGTTTCAACGCGCAGAAGGTCGTGCGGTGTTGCTGGTCTACACTGTAGTCGGTAGTACCTAGGAGAGAGTCACTGCCTCCTCGCTCTCTCTGTAGCCTTACCTCCTCCTCGATTCCTTCCCCTCTCAACAGCGCTACTTCTCTATAAGCCACGACACCCCTCGTTTCTGCTTGGGTCGCGCTTACTGTTACCCATGCCGTGATAACATGAAGTAAGAGTATGATGTGCATGCTTCCTGCGAAATACTTGGTACTACTGTTGAAATATGCACTTGCTGGTGTTACGTACTGCTGTTGTGAACGAAAAAAACAACAACAATAATTAATAACAACAAAATCTCCGAAATATCCCGAACACAGACAGCAGTATACTATCAGTGGTCAAAAGAAAGTTCGTCGAAATATTTCGCGCACAGAAAATGTGAACGACGGTTGTCTGCCCCAGCACTCAGTACACCCTTTCCCTTGGCCGTTGTGACAACACTGGTAACAGAAAGAGCAGCCAGTGTTGCAGAGCCACGTCCGTCCTAAATTTCAAGGCAAGGGCCTATTAATATGATACCAGGTACCAGGTACCCGGTACCTACTGCTGTACGTACACTACGTACTGTTTAAAACTGTTTTCGCCTTTTTTTGTTTGTTGGTTTTTTGTTCCGTGGTTTGACTTCCGCCTCGTGTACCGTGTTACATCAGTACGACGACAGCTACAGCCGCAGCAGTTGTCCGTCGGCACCGAAAGGGGGAATTGTGTGATCACAGCCAGCACAGCAGAGTACAGTGGTGTCTAGACAGCCACAACGAAGGAAGATGAGGCGCAATGCACAAGCAAAAAAAGCTCTACCTGTGGAGTGTGATACGCTGGGTGAACCAATCGACCTCTCGCTGAAACTACTGCGAAATAGAACGAGGGCTGAACCTACGCCCGCACCAACAAAGTGAAGAGACAATACCAACTTTCGTACCTCTTCCTGCGAACAAAAACATCTACTAGCAAGCTCCCACCCGTTCTCCCTCTCTCTTCTCCGTCCACCCACTTGGGCCAGCCAGTCCTCCTTCCCTCCTGCTTCGTTCCACACAGCAGAGACGCTCCCACTCGCTGAAGCCACCCCCTCGTCGCACACACCCCGACACCCCCGGTCCCACGTCTTCGTTGCTCCTTGCCGGGAGGTTCCTCCGCCGTTTTTGCGCACGCTTACACCCGCTCTCCTCCCCGTCCCCCTTTTCTCTGGTTGCTTTGGATCCCCTCAAGATTCGCAACCTGATGCACGATCGGGTGCTCGCGTCGGGGCCGCGTACTTGACCGTGCACCGGGCGCTTCGTCCGTTGGTGCTCTACCCCCTCGTCGTACGCACCCCGCAACCCCCCGTCCCACGTCCTTGTTGCTCCTTGCCGGGAGGTTCCTCCGCCTTTTTTTTTCGCACGCTTACACCCGCTCTCCTCCCCGTCCCTCCTTTCTCTGATTGCTTTGGATCCCCTTAAGGTTCGCGACCTGATGCACGATCGGGTGCTCGCGTCGGGGCCGCGTACGGTACCTGACCGTGCACCGGGCGCTTGGATCGTTGGTTCTTTGCCTTTCCTCTGCGCTCCGCCGCCTCTATTACCCAATCAGTGCACGTACGTACGTACTGTATTACGTGTCAATTCCCGATTTATTTCTCCCACTTCTTCGTTTTTGTTTTTTCCCCCTTCTCGACGGCCGCCCTAGCCTGAGCTCCCGACGGGGACACGCGCCTTGAAGACACGCTTCCCCGCCACCCCGCTGGTGCTGTTGTTGTTGCTGTTGTGTAAGCCGGGCGCAGACCTCCTGGTGCTACTTTATTATTATGCAGGGTACTCGAACTACACAATAGCATCAAGCATTGTGCATTTGGTTATTTTCTGCTAAAGCTACAGATGTGGTATCATCCACAAACACGAAGACGCCTGTTCTATCGTAGCAGTTGCATCCGTGCTTGCTGGCTGCTACACACGGGTAGCATACAGGGCTACACAATAACGACACTCCTCTCTCCATTCCACTATAATTCTGTTCTCATTCTCCTTTTATCTTGATCTCTCAGATCAATCTTCTTTCCACTATGGCAATATAAGCACCGTTTCAAACTGTGACTTTTCTTCTTCTTCACAAGTGATCTTTACAGACACTTCGGCGCCACCTCTCGCATATCTCTTCACAGCGGCAGAGCCTCGACACATCGTTATTCTTTCAGGTTATGAGCAATCAGCCGATGCGGGTGGGTTTTCCACACCTTGCGGGGCTATATCGGCCTGGGGGAAGTCCATTTTTGTTCCCGGGTTATTGGAGATGAATATGTACGGAAGGAGTTCTGCTCCGGGGATGGGACCTTATCAGCCCTCGGTGCGGCTGGGCCAAGACGTTTTCCCCAGGGGCAACTCTTGCCGCGCGGTGGCATCATGGGCCCCAACCAAATCAGCAATCAATCAATGAGGTTGGGGTTTCCACACTTTGCAGGGCGGCATCGACCCGGGGGGTGATCGTTTTCGTCCTCGGGTTTGTGCAGTTGTAAATGTATGCAAATGTTTCTAATCCGCGGATGGGACCTTATCGTCCTTGGGTACGGTGCGGCCTCGACGATGTCCCAAGGGGCCACTCTCGCCGCGCGCTGGCACCATCATGAGCCCTAGCCAAATCAGCAATCAGCCGAGGGGGGCGGGGTTTCCACACCTTACAGAGCGGGATCGACCCCGGGGGATGTTCATTTTTCGTCCCTGGATTGTTAGAGTTGTAGATGTACGGAAGGAGTGCTGATCTGGGGATGGGACCTTTTTATCATCCCCGGGTGCGGCGGGACATCCCCTATTTCCCGAAGGCCAACTCTTAACACTCGCTGGCTTCATGGGCCCCGGCCAAATCAGCAATCAGCCGATGGTGTTCGGGGTTCTGGGGGTTTGAGGGGCGGTATCAACCCATTTCCGGCCGCGGATTGTTAGAGTTGTAGATATATGGAAGGATTTCTGACCAGGGGGTGGGGTCTTATAAACTCTGGGTGCGGTGGGACCTCGACGTTGTCCCGAGGGGAAACTCTAGCCCCCGCGCTGTCCCCATGGGCCCCAGCCCAAACAGCAATCAGCCGCTACGGGGGGGGTTCTTTCACCTTGCGGGGCGGTATCGGCCCAGGAGGTGTCTGATTGCGTTCTCGAGTTGTTTGAGTTGTGGATTTATGGAAGGATTTATAATCCGGAAATGGGATACTGATATGTGATACGAGCCTACCACTACTACGTGTGGTGTTGTTGACTTGTCGTACGTGCACTGTTTGATGCTTTTTTGTATTGAATTCGTTTTAGATGCTTTATGCTAGGCTGGTTTCCTCTTTTGGCGTAGATTCCTTTGAGAGTTCGATTGAATGGGTTGCCGTTTTCCCCTGCCTGAGGGCGAAGCAGGTCTCAAACATTTCGAAAGGGGAGAGGAAATTCCCAGCTGGTGCAAAATGTCAATAATCGCTGGCGACTCCGGGGACGTAGCGCACCACGAATAGAGGAAACCCCGTGTCCTCCAAGAAGCGGCTACTATTGTCGGCGATGCTGAAAGAATGACGACGTGTCGAGGCTTTGTCTCTGTGAAGAGAGCGGGCAGAGGTGGCACTGACTTGTCTGTGAAAATCACTTATGAAGAAGAAGAAACGTCGTAGTTTGAAAAGGCGCTTATGTGGCCATAGTGGAAAGAAGGTTGTTCTGAGAGATCAAGAGAAAAGGAGAAAACGAGGAAAGGAGAGTGGGATGGAGTGAAGTGGAGAGCAGAGGAGTAGATAATACCGGAGTAGAGTGGAGAAGACAGGAATAGAGGGATCGACGTGGGAGACGCCTCCACCTGACCATTTCGGTACAATGCCCATGCTACGGGCAGTTACACTCTACGGTATCCCGTATTGTTCCCTGTAATGTTCTCTACAATGCTCCAGTAACCTTCTAGAAACGTTCTCAGCGTCGTTCCTGATGGTGATTCTTTGAACACAGCAGGGCGTACTACGAGCAAGTTAAACTCGCAATCGGTCCGCCTATAGCAATCACCCCAATATCTAAACTCATATACTCGTATCAGTGCGTACTGTAGTGACTGCACATCATGATAGCTGCGTGTGAATCTCAACGTTCATATGCTAACAGGACCTCCGGGAGCCGCAAATAAGTAACCAACACAGGAATGAGATATATGGTCTTGACTGCGGTGGTAGTGTGCTAGGCCATAGGCTTGGGGATTTGTTTAGGGTTCAGGGCGAGGCTTGGCCCGAGTCATTAGGGCTTCCGAGTGCTTGAACAGAGTTCATCCGCGAACTGAAAATGGATAATGACGATCCCCTCTTCTATAGCAATGATTCACGCAGGATAGTGGCAACGAGGACTTTTCAATAGGCACACCAGGCCAGGGACACTGTTGTCGCCTGTGGCCCCAATGCAATCTCCTCACACTATGTCTGATGCTTATCGATCGATATTCTGTCCTTGTTTCTTAGCAAAATGCGTACCATTCACTAGCAGCCGGCACCACGTAGACAAGAAGATGAACCGAGCGGGTTAGACGGACATTTTGAGTATATTAACGCATGTATGGTAAATACCACGAGCCGGGTGCGTATCTTACGCCCTGGTCCACACTCACTCTTGAAGACGTCTTCATGCCGGTTTCGGCAAAGTTGTTCCTAGTCTACACTGAGTTTTGAACAAATCTGCTTTCCGCTTTTCGACTAATTTGTTGACAGCGCACGCCCCCTCTTCAGTACATCTTCATTCTGGTTTCTACAAAACGGTTTGTAGTCCACACGCCCTACTCAATACAAACACACCCTCAGTCCATAATTTACGATATTGTTTATAGTCCACACCCACTCTTGGCTACATATTCATCACGGTGGTTACGAACGTATTCCTAGTCCACACCCACTCTCGAGTATACCTTCATTCGAAATGGCTACTAGGCAACACCCACTCTCCAAGGCCATCGATCGTTGCATACGTACGTACTGTACAACCACCATCACTGTCGCCCCCTTGAGCGCGTGTGATGAACCATGTGTCGTGTAGACAGGAATGATTTATTCGACTGCTGCACTTGTACTGCAGCGTCGTGTGGCCCTCTCAAGCTCTCGAACGCTCAGTCTCGGAATAACTACTGTACTAGAAATACTTATCCCCAGCCACACACTCAACAGGCAGCACAATCAGTTGCTCTTCTTGTTTAAGCTCGATTATGTCCGGGAGGCAAATCCAACGTGCAATTTCGATACGTGTATCTACAAGATCACCTGGCACCATCACATGCAATCATATTCTGTAGTATTGAATAAAACACAGCGAGACTGTGCTATCTGCTATCTGTGCGTCAAACGCACACCCGTATCGTCTGATTCGTACCAACTAGGATAATCACTGCAGTGTTGCGGCCCAAATGTTTCTGGCGAAACAATTCCTCCCCCCCTCGAGAACAGCTTGTTTGTATACGCCGCTGTCGAACGCGTCACTTGC
Source organism: Saccharina japonica (assembly GCA_008828725.1). NCBI lineage: Eukaryota > Phaeophyceae > Laminariales > Laminariaceae > Saccharina > Saccharina japonica. The sequence continues at coordinate 134,795 of MEHQ01003727.1, forward strand.
TGGTCCGCGTTGCTATACCATGAGTCGTGGAGGAAGAGCAGTAGATATTGTACACCACCACCAAATACCAAATACACACGAAGTGGGCCAATACCGTTTTGTCAGAGACTTCACTACGTAAACCACATACAGGAGGTAAGCCGCACTAGGATTGTCACCGGCTGCACCACTCACATATATACGAGCAGTATCATTATCATCAAAGCCCGGGTCATATCATTATCATCATCGACTGCCCCCGTAGGGGGTAGCATCCACGCCGAGGCGTCCAAGTATTCTCTCAGATCATAATGCTTCGCCACACAATATAAACCCCAATCTCTGTAGACCAGTATGAAACCCCCACATATCCGGAAACCAGTATTAAGCTACCGCATACCACAAACAGCCCCCCTATTCGGTGCGCGATACAATAGGTCCCGAATCATTTTCCACCAATTGACAGGTAAAACGGCAAGTCCCAAATTTCATAATAAAACATTGCCAAGGTAAAACGGCAACCCCAAATACCAGCCTTCATCATTGCCAAGCTAAAACGGTGATCCCAAATTCCACCCTTGAGAGTTGCCAATGTAAAACGGCAATCCCGATACCAAACCTCTCAATCTCGATTCCAGTGTATTTCTTCTAAACTATAGCGAGACAGTTACTGCGGGAAGGGGAAAATCCAACAAACGCGAGTATGCTGGTAAAACCTTCAAACAAATCAATATCACCGTCTTCACATAAATACCGTACCGCCCGATAATATCGGCCCCTCTGTTGGGTACTCTGTGAGAGAAGAACGACAGAGCATCTCTGATAAAGAACATCTCAAATCGAGTTATAGCAGCCCCCCTGCTAGACACTTCCCTCGGAAGTATACAAGAAGACAACAATCCACAGCTCCTCGTGCACAGACGCTCAACGAGCATCCCGTTCCTTGTTGATAACATCCAGCTCCAACCTCATATCCTGCATCTGCTGCCGAAGTAGCTCGCTCTCCGCTGGCATAACATTACCCCTCCTCGTCACCAACCTCGGCACTGTCGGCCCCACCTGCGGCTGCTGGAGCGCCGCCGTTCCACCCTGCGGCACGTAGCTGTAGTTCGGCGCGTAGACGATGGTAGGCTGGGCAGTGCACTGCCTGGCCATGTGAACATAGGCCAGAAAACCATCGCATACACTATACGGTGCAAACCATATCGCGGTCTTATGCCCTCGAGCACCACACCTCTCGCACGTGTAGAACCCGCCCATTGACGCTCCTGGGGTCGGAGGGGACTCGGGCTGGTACCAACCATTTCCGGTGTTACGAGCCCAACCAGTGTCCCCCGGGTCCTGCTGCTGCTGATGCTGCTGCTGCTGATGATTCTGCTGCAGCTGATGTGCGGCGCCACCGTACTGCTGCTGCTGCTGCTGCTGCTGCTGCTGCTGTGGCCCGGCGCCTCCATATTGACGCTGCTGCTGCTATCCACTAAAGTCATACTGTTGCTGCTGCGGCTGCCTGGCACCTCGAAACTGCCGCTGCTGATGCTGCTGCCCAGCGCCTCTATACTGCCGCTGCTGATGCTGCTACTCAGCGCCTCCATGCCCACAATCCTCCAAGCCAAAACCATCTCCTCGGCCAGTCTTCCCTGTACCACTCTCCCCTAACACAGTATAGCGCTTCAGCGACCTCCGGGCCCGGAGCAGACCGATCACGCATTCGACCATCGTGTTTGTATACGCCGCTGCCGAACGCGTCACTTACTGGTCCGCGTGGCTATACCATGAGTCGTCGAGGAAGAGCAGTAGATAATGTACACCACCACCAAATACCAAATACGCACCAGGTGGGCCAACACCGTTTTGTCAGAGGCCTCACCACATAAACCACACACAGGAGGAAAGCCGCACTAGGATAGTCACCGACTGCACCACTCACATATATACGAGCAGTATCATTGCCATCAAAGCCCGGGTCGTATCATTATCATCATCGACTGCCCCTGTAGGGAGAAGCATCCACGCCGAGGCATCCAAGTATCGTCTCAGATCAGAATGCCTCGCCACAAAATATTTACCCCAATCTTCGTAGACTAGTATGAAACCCCCACATATCCGGAAACCAGTATTAAGCTACCGCATACCACACAGATTGCACTAAGAAAGTGCAATCTATCGTCGAAATATGAATGCCAACTTCTTATAGAGAACTATGGACCCCCCATACTCGCCACGCTCCTAACTACATCCGACACCATGTTCATTGCACTGTCGTTCTGGCAGCCAAACCCCTACTCGTAGCTCACGTCGACGACATTGGCGCGCCGGGCCTTGGTCCCAGCGATCTCCACCACATGTTCATGGTCTTGCGCGCGAAGGACACCCGCCCACTCCTACTGGGTCAAGCCGGCTCGACAGACAGTCAGTCCACTTGGGGGAGCTTACGTCTGCTGCAGCAACAACCCCCTTGAAACAGCTAGTCGGAGTAATGCACAAAGGCTCTGATCGCTATCGGGTATACACAACACGAGCATACGTTGGGCTACCGGACAACGTCGTCAGGTACCGTGCACATGTACACGGGGCCTATCTTGTCCTAGAAACGCCGACAGCTGAACACATTTGTATACAATCCTTGGCAAGCGATTCGTCAGAATAGTGGTATTACCCACGAAGACTTGCAACGTAGCCTACTTGGCAAGGACGCGCGACGGCACCGTCTAATCCCTCTGTAGCCCTTTTAGTAGTGCACTGTACATGTTATGCATATTTTACGCTAATTCCAAGATTTTTCCTCCTCAAACGGGAATGCAACCCTTTACGGGCGAAGTAAGCCCTCCGAATAACGGGGTAGCCCGGCAAGATTTACTATCAATGCTATATTATAGTACGGTACTGTATACTTATGGGCTCCGGTCCAACGAAAACTTCAGAATCTGAGAACGCCTTAGAATCATGCCGTGAAGCCATTCCTTAGTTTAAAGTTGGGCTTTGATTATTATGTACAGAGTATTGAGTAGCGCTCGACCTCTGAACACATGATCTAAATCCGAGTTGCTTAGCGTCCCTGAGACAGTGAGCCTGATGCGACTATCAAGCTCTTGATTTAGTCGTGAGCCTACACCGTAGTTCAGCGATGAAAAGCGCTATAGCTGCTAGATGCCCTATCGCAAGACGGTCTTACCGGAGGGAGGACGAACCGCGATAGCCGAATGGTACCGTTTGCATGATACGCCTATATGGGGCACACCACGTTTCAAAGATATCGGTCCGACACACAAACTGTGATCGGGGAGGTAAACAAAACGGCGACGGAGGTAGGGACGCACAGAAAACACACCACGACGAGGCGCCACGTGAAATCTTACTAAGCGTTCGCGATAGGGCAGCAATGCCGGAGACCGCGAATCTACTACACACGTGAGGCAACGAAAGCAACAACAATCGGCGCCACACTACCACACGAGGCCAATTTCTCCCCGACAAAGCTGGCCGCACTCACGATGATTAATTCATTCCGTTCGAACACCCCCATTCGATACGCCCACATGGCGCCCTGCAGCTGCCAAAATAGTTCAAACCACAGGCCGTACGACAGCATGTACTTGTGGATGATGCGCCTTGCACGTGCGCAACACCCGTCCGTGCACCTTGAGGGCGAGCCAAACGCGAATGGTACGACCAACACCGTGACTAGACAAAACAATATCCCGCCAATCAACATTGTGACCCCCGTGATTAGCAGGTACCAGTCTAGCCACAGTTCAACTTGTCCCTCGCAGGGGGGACTTTCATGGAACATAATGCTCGCAGTACCACCGAGAACGTAGACAATCGACCAAGAAAGAGGAGCCACGAAGAATTGGACGAAGCTTCCAGCCTTGCTCCGCAAATCGGTGGGGGGGATTTTGTGCACAGATTTGATGTCCAATGGCGAACCGTAGATACAAGACAGCATAAACGCAGAGAGAACTTCGACCGCCAGGCCGACCACTAGAGCGATCATCACAATCTTGTATGCGAATGAGTCGTCGTAATCTAAGTGTTCCTTTATCTCGAATCCCTTTATCGTAAAGTCGACGTCAATGTGCCCGGTGTCATCTTCGAAACACACGTCAAACGTGTCCATCTCCCGCAGGACGGCGCCAGCAGAAATTAGGTTTCCCACACTGAACATCGTCCATTTGCAGCACTCTGTCTCTTGGCGAATTTGACCGGTACCGTTGCGTCCAGCCTCCGTCTCTATCTGACGACCACGGTAGGCAGGGTTCCGCGCATGATACTGGTCGACGTCTGCTGCCGTTGACGGTAAAGCAGCACGCGGGAAATAAGGGACACCGGGAGGCGGGTGATATGTAAGATACAGATAGATACACAGCACTCGTGTGTGGCAGCGACAGCAACAACCGTTGACTGTAAAAGGCCGATATATTTATAGACGCGGGACGCCTTTGACAGTACCCGACGGCACATTGGATAAACTCTTGTCTTGTTTGGGACCGGGCTCAAAATTACGCACGAGGCATAGAGTGTCCTATGATAATTCCTTGAATACAACATGGTTTCTTTTGTTTCGCGCAAAATCGATTTTCGTACAGTAACACACCGGTTCTTGATCTCTTTCGAAATTCACCCGCGGCAGATGGCTATTCTTGACCTGAAGTTAGTGTTGAATTTACTGTGAGTAGGAGCCTTCAAGACAGAGGAAATAGGATATGTATTGGTTCAACGTTGCGAAAGAAGACCACTACTGGCTGTACTACTGAGGTATGCCTGTGTAGAGGATATTCGACTCAAGTCGGAAGGAAATTTGTTTGACGAAAAAAAATGAACTTGGAGGAAACATTCAAGGCTGCGCATGTGTCGGCTGCGTCGAGTTTCAGAGTGATCAGATGTTTGGAATGCCCGTCTGACAAGCACCGACGACAATGGTTAAACTGGTTATTTTGGGCAGTGAATATGCCATGCTCGATTTTGCGTGCCCTTTTTCGTGTATTCTCATGCGAAGAAGCAAAGAAAAAGCTGACGTCTTGTTATGATACGCAGGGCGGTTATTATGATCTTGAGAAACTACAATTGACCCTATTTAGTTAATAAATATTTGGCTGGGTTTTTTTCATGAGACATTTGATCCAAACGCATTTGCTGTAATAAATACACCTCACACAACCTGAGCAAACATATACCTGGTAAGAAACAGCCATACAAGAAACGCCAGGATCGATGTCCGCTCACGATTTCAAACGAGGTCAATGGGGTGGAACGCGGCACGAAACAAGAAACGCAGGCGGCACAGCTGCTATACTACTGTACGACTACCACGGCATCTCGCAAACTAATGCGAGCACGCGTAGTGTGACGGTTCCAAAAGAGTCTGTCGTATAAATACGTAGGACAGTTGAGTGTGCCGCACTCAATGGCGTGCGTGTTGCTAGAGGCAGATCCACCACAGGGGGTGAGGAGGCCGGGACGAGGTGACCGCCAACGCTCACAACGATGACGTTTCGGTTAAATGAGGGGTGGGGTCTTGCCGTGTGCGGTACGAACTAAGACACGTAGACAGCGCGGTCTCTTCGAAAGTGTGAGAAATTATGATATCATGGTTCGATTTGTGGACCCGCATTGCATCTATAATATGTATGATGGGGTATTGTGCCCGGGGCAATTCGCCGTCTAAGGAATAGTATAGTTCATGAGAGGAATATTTTATTACTGTATTGCAGTATGTGGCATATTTCATCTCATACGTACGTATTGGAACACTAATGTGTGGTACCGTAAAGTGGGGCCAGAATGTATGGCTCAGTCGCGTGAGTGTTTTGTATGGTACGAAAGAGTTATGACAAGGTATGGGATGAGAGCGCTTGTCGCTATTTATGGTTCGGGGACGAGGCGAGCTTGGGGGAGGAAGAGCCTCTCTTGGTCACTTCCATTTGACTTCGGAGTTGAGTTCCGTTTAACCCCTCCTCCTCCCGTCACCCTCTCCGGAGGTGGCAATAATAATATTCACATTCATCTATCTTCCCACCGCCTCATGGCACCTCGACTGTCTACCCACCGCTCTGCGTGAGCAAGGCACTGCGCCGAGCACCTCTGCACCGGGTTTATCCAACAGAAAGCGCGCCTGAGCTCGAGGCATGACAAGTAGTGCTGTGACTTTCTTTGCTTCCGGTGTTACTGATCATGGATGGATCTGTCATTTTGCATGTGCTTGAAGAAAAGCGTACATCACAGCAGTGACTTCGTATATTATGCCGTAGCGCAACCTTTTGAAGTATGGATACAAACAATGATGTGAATAAACTCCGTCTTATCACCCTATTACCCTAACCCTACCCCTGTTTGTTTGCCTGTTACTCATATTAATAGGTTGTTCGGGCGTTTGTCGTTATGATTTTCTTTGCCCTTTTTGGTTTTCGGCTTTCTCGGGGCACATCCTTTTCCTCATTGGGTATCCATCTTGCCTCAAGCGCGCGCTGTAACGTTATTTATTTATTCATTTATTTTGTTTATCTTGCTTCGTTTCAGTTTTCTATTTGTTTGCTCCTTTGCTTTTGCTTTACAGTAGTATAATATCTTTTTTTTTTCATTTCCCCCCCCCATTTATTTCAGGTTCTTCTTTTCTCGTTGTTGGCATATTTTTATTTCTAATGTTTCTTTACGTTTCGTGTTTCTCTCTCTCAGTGCATTTGAGATTTCGAGAGTTACATTTTGGGCTCATGAATATCGTCGCCTCCGGCATCTGTATGTTGGGTGACGGTGTCCCCTTGTGGTATGGTGGTGGACGTGTTAGTCCAGAGGCTTGGCGCGAGCCGCCGTTAGGTGCGCTCGTTAGCTTCTCTCAGAAGAAATGTATGATGTTACAAGAGGGCTCTCTCTGGGCCAAGGTGAAAGAAGACAGACAAGATCAGACAGAGCTGAGAAGATGGTTGGTTGTTGGTTGTGAGCTTGGTGGGCAACCAGCCTCGACACGCTCGGCTCTACGGCCAGATGAACTCTACCGGGTGGTTGTACTTACCGACCCACAGCAACGTTCCTTGGTTGCTTGCTCGTGACCGTTCCACGTACTACGTACTGTTCTCAAGAACGCTACTCTTCCAGACCTTCAGCGCCGAACAGTGTTTAGATGCCCGGCATAGTTTCTTAGATTGTTCCTATTCGTATTTCGCCGCATATCCAGGGCTGTACTGATACCAAGTACTATTCGTACGTACGTGACTAGGTACACGCATACTTCAATAGCACTCCATGCTACTGAGTTAGATAGATAGGCTGGTACATACACCTACTATTATACCTGCTACTATGATACGACATTGTTCCCGATCAGCGACTCAGAAGTAAGCTACTGGTTACTGCTGCTGTAGCATAGTACCTACATCAACACTGTACTCCATCTGGATCCATGGCGTGTGTACGTTGTGCTGTTGTCGTTTCCGACTGCTTATTATGTACTTCCTTGCTGTTATATCATACAGTACGTTTTCGTTTATTTTTGCCGTCGTTTTCGCTGCCTTCCTTAAGGGCCTCCCTCGGTCATGAAAAAACAAAGAGTACTTGAGTCTTGATAGTTTCTCTGTTCTTCTTTTCTTTCGTTCTTGATATTATTCCTTTTACATTTTGTTTTGTGAAATAAGTCTCGCTTGTTTTTTGTCTCGGTGAGTTGCGCACACCTATGATACCTTCTGTTCTTCCTAGAGGTACGTTCTGTTTCTGTTTCTGTTTGGTTCGTTGTGTTTGTTTTGTATTCTCTGTCGCATCTTCGGGGGGCGTATATACGACATGCATTTCTTATTAATTCCAGTTTCTTTCTTTCGAGTTTCGTTTTTCTCTCTTTGAATGTATCCGTAAAAACAAAGTATGTATACTTCCATGCGTCCCGAGGAACTTGAATCGTCAAGGCGACCTGTGCTTGGACCCTGCTGCTGCCACGTGGTACTTCGACCCCGTATTGGGCCCTTCCTATTCAACACCCTGCTCCAATCAACAAGGCGGGGTACAGACCTGCAATCAGCAGACACACTCATCGTCTTATTGAGAAGGGGGCATGACAGCGGCAGTCACTCGGTGGAGGGTTAGGGTTGCTTCAAAAAAACCTCTGACCAAACAAAGCGAACGCCGCTCTCTATTTTCGAATCTCCGAACCGGAGACAGATTAAGCGATATTAATATTTACCTGGTACAATACAGGACATCTACTACAAGAAACAGGAAATCTGGTCCAGGCTGGGGTTCTTATTTCAGAGAGGGTGCTTTGTACACTAATTTCGAGATATAACGACTCCCGAATTTATTATTTTATTATAGATCTCAACCTGCATTTATTTTTAGCCTATTTCTTGTTAGGTGCCCTGTACTGTACTCGTACAAGCAGTATAACATCAGTACGGTAGTAGTACTGATGTACCAGAGGTACTATCATATTATACGTACTGCTGTGTACCACCACCACCACCCTGATCGTGAGACGGTTTTTCAAATTGGTTCGTTTGGTGTTATTCATATTGACGCTTTAGATCATCCTTTCGGAATCCTTTTCTTTCCGTCGTCGCGTGAGTGGTTCAGACAAACCAGCCAGCGCGCGTGTGTGTGTTTTGTTTGTGAAATTGGAGGGGGGATTTACTTCCCTTTCCCGGAGATATACGCGTACATAAACCAGTCTTACGAATGTTTCGTGCACAGACGGAAGGCACACCAATAACAACAAGCGATGGCAAGCACGGTCGACTTCTGACCACAATCGAGCCATCATGATTATATGAACAGTCAGTTGTCCCCCCAACGGTGGCAAGGTAACACGGCTGGCCAGTCATCGTGCATTCCACAGGGCGCGTTGGAGCCGGACTGTAACACACGCCGCGATGGTCTTTTAGTGGTACATATCTACCCTCTAATGCTACTACTGGTACTTATCAAGAGTTTTGGTACCGGAGTTCGAATTCCACGTAGTAGTAGGCCGTACCTGGTATACGTTTGAGTTTGATTACAAAACATAAATAAAGACAAAACTGAATCAACTAAATGCTGAGAGCGCCTATTGATAGCAGCGTGGGTAGGCGCAATTCCATTCGAGTCGACGAGGGGAGGAAGGGCCGCAGTCTTCTCGCGATAAAAATGCAAGGCACGAAAAGTAGTGGGGGGGGGAGGGAGAAGAGCCTATCTATACTATGTGACCCCGGACCTGAGTTACGACTGTTAATAGGAAGGAGAGAGGAGATATGGGCGAATATAATAAGCGAGACGGGAAAAAAATAACATACTTAGTATATATATATAAAACATAGAGCATGGGCCCGCCAACTACGACAACAACAACAGCGAGCAGTAGAAACCGCCTACCTGTTCGAAACAATGCGAAAACTATCCAACACTCATTCCACAAGTAGTGTATACCCCGAATGTCGGAATGTGGTGCGGCTGTTACTGTCGACTGACGGCACCCTCCCGTGACGGCAACTCTTACACCTCTCGCGCTTGGCAGCCGTCAATGCACTCTCCACACTTAACTATTTACAGGGCACCATAGTAAATAGGACCAAATCTGCGGACCGAAGCTCCTTGAGTAGGGTGAGACGTTCACTGCTGTCACAAGCTGAAGATATTTGGTTTTATTGGTTTAGGGGATTAGAGTTCCTCATGAGCTGACCGGACGAGATATTGCCGGGTTCAACGTTGAGTAGGCGTTGATTTATTGCTGTCTACCTCCCTATCTACGCAGAACCACAGTAGTCGTATGGGAAAGCTAGCCGGATGAAGATCGAGAGATCCTCATGAACGCGCGTCTGGAGGGGCAAGGCTTTTCATTAATTCTTCCTTATAAGGATGGGGACCGAGATCTGCCATGCGCTTTTCGGCCGCAAGAAGAAGAAGAAGGACCGAATATTGTTAGTAAAAATTGGAAAATATATAGGTTTTAGTGTATACCGTAGGTCCTATTTACTATAATGGTCCCCCGTAAAAGTATACTTAAGTCTAAGGCGGTCTTGACGGACCAAAAGTTCAAATGAGACCATCATCAGGCGACTTCTTTCTGTTGCCCGTCAATGATTTACGTTCGTTCGTAACTCATGTCCTGTGGATGTGTTGTTGTGCTTTTTTTGTGTGGGGTATGGGGACACGGCGGCGCGTTATATTCGGGTTGCAAGTGTTATAATAAGGCATTATTTTGGCTGGGAGTACAAAATATCGAAATTGAGAATTGGATTGATTCATCTTCGATTTTGATTCTATATTGAAAGATTGGCCGCCAGAACGGTCAATTCAATCTGGAGTGAGAATAAAAGATTGCAATCTTAATATTTTCAGGGTATTTGAATCTCAATCTCCAATCAATCCTGTAAATAGTATACCAGGTATATACGTACGAGTACATATATTTTGCTTTGTATAAGGTTTGGGATTTTCCGGTCTGAGATTCCAAACCATCTATCTGGCTAAAAAACAAAAACAAAATTTTCATTCGTCAACGCCTTGGCAGTGATTCATAGAACACGCGTGGCGTGTGTCACATTTCAGGGTCGATCCCTAAAACACGTCGTGAATATTTGGACTTTTGTGCGGTAAAAGTGCGAATAATATGGCGTTTCGTCGAAATTACTCAGTTTCAGTGTAGGATCAATATTTGGCGTTGCATGTGATTTTATATTTATTTATTGTGGTCCTACGCCGTCAGTTCTTCGAATATTTGCGCGAAACTTTTACAGACTTACATGCCTTGGAGTACCTGGAACCGGTTCACCCAGAAAATAAGAAGGGACATCTTTTTAGGCGTTACATGTGGCTTGATATTGGCCATGCGCAGCCAGTTCTTCGAATATGTGCACGAAACTTTTTACAAACATACGTGCCTTGGGGTGTACCTGTAACCGGTTCGTTCAGTAAATTAAATGAACATGTGTTGGCGTTAAATACGACTTGGAATTGGTACACAAAGCAATCAATTCTTCGAATATGTGCACGAAAGATTTTTACAGACATGCCTTGGAGTGCCTGGAACCGGTTCGTTCAGAAAAATGAATGAACATGTTTTGGCGTTATATACGACTTGAAATCGCGGTACACTACGCAGTCAATTCTTCGAATATGTGCACGAAACTTTTCGTACAGACGTGCCTTGGAGTACCGGGAACCGATTCATTCCTACGGATTCAGTTCTTCAAATGCTTGCTCGAAACGTTTGACAGGAATGACTTGGAGTACACAGTGCAGTACCTGGAACCGGTTCGATGACGACAAAAACTAAACCAAGTTCGGCGTGACATTTGACTTGATATTGGGCTTGATACTGGTATATACTAGATACTACTCGTTCGCCGTCAGTTCTTGGAATATAGGCCCGAACATTTTGACACACGTGCCTTGGAGCCCCTCGAACCGGGTCGTGGAGAAACAAAACTTGACAAACAAAAACTGGTCCCCTCCTCCTCCGGAACCGTCGGGCTACTACATACACTAGTTTTGCCTTTTTGAATTCCTGTGGCTACGTTTGTATGTCACATGCCACCCTCTTCCGCTGCTCGTCACGATAAGTATGATGCCACACAAATATGTGTGACACTCGAGCAGATATTTCGGTCAGTATTCGCGGCGAACATAATTTGGGGCGACATGCTTTCCTGAACCGGCCTGCAATAATAGCTGCAACTATGGTGGTATTATTTTGCTTGTGGTCCTACAGCACGATGTCCCGGTGGTAGAGGGGGAAGCAGGTCGAAGGCGGTGCACAGGTAGGTTCCTTAGAGTACAAGAACAGTAGTAGGATATTTATCGTGCCACACTTCGTGCGGTATATATATATATATACTTCGTATACACATATTACAAGCCCACCTTGAGCCCACGAACAATAAATACCCCAATACTACTTTTTGAAGAACGCAAAACAAAACTGGATTCAGAAAGTACGCCCAGCGGCGAGCGCCACACTTAATCCTATACAACAGATCATGCTTCTTGGACGGTGTCACGTGCTCAGACTATGGGTACGAGTAGGTGTTTATTGTTTGCGGACCCATGCTGCCGGGTTGTAGCACACGCATCTACTACGTGTATACCTCACAGCCACAACGCCGACTTTCAGAGACATCCAGAGACTTTCAGAGACATCCAGAGACGTTCAGAGACAGCTTAAGATTGTACCGTACGGGCAACAAGGCGATGGCCAATCCCACAACAACCACGCAGAACACACCGAACACAACAATACTTGCATACCTTAAGTTGGAACGTTCGTAAATATTGCAAGCTACAAGGGAGTATGCTGTGTTGGGTAATGGCCCAGTCGAGGGAACCCCCACCAGCCGCGAAGCTGCCGCGTCCCATTGTCATCCACGCTACCGTGTGGGAGATGGCTCACTCACTTCTGTACTGCAGTACACACAATAACATCGACTGTAGACTGCATGTATATCGCGTTTTGTAATCAAGTAAAAAAGAAAGGGATACTAATAAGATTCCACACCTCCTGGGACGGATTTCCGAGCCGATTTTGTTTCCAAAGCACGATGTGTCTTTTAGAGGCGCAGGCACAACGAAAAAGGCGGGTTTGGAAATAGATATCTCGATTGTGAGATCTTCGCATAGACACTTTGATCGCTCCGCGTTTTTGCACCTACTTCCCCACTGTCGACAAAACCACGAGCGAATTTCTTTGGAAGGGGGGTGTGTGTTTTCTTATCACTCGGGTGATACGGTATACCGTGCTGGATGGGTACTCGTGGTCGACAGCAGTGTACCAACTACAGTACAGCAAGCAGAGCGTGCAGTACCTCTCGCTACGTACAAGAGGTTTCGTCCCTTGTGCAGCTCCTCCCGCGGTTTGAAGACGAGACTGAAAAACAACAGAACGGTACGCGTATTTAGCCGGGAATACAAATCGGGGCTATTGCACAAACAAGATAGGCCACAGCAAAGCTTTCTACCCTCCATCCGTGCTGTAACCTCCATCCGTGCTGTAAGGTTCACCAAGCCGCCTTATAGGTTTTGATCAGGCAGCCAATACGGTATGTATATGTCCTGGTGTCCGCTGCTCCTTCCGTGGTGCTTAGGGTCGTTCTTATCGGAGCCATAAATTTCCAAAATTTCCATGTTTTTTTTCGCGCAATTTTTTAGATTTCCATTTTTTCCATTTTTTTTCCCCATTTATATCTCCGTGTTTTGTGCGTGTGTTCTTGACGCATGAAACGGTTCTTTCTACCCGTCGACACCCGGCGCACCCAGTGTGTCCGTGCTGATTCTTCATACTACACTAGAGAGATACCCGGTACAAGGTCTGTGGTCACAAGACCACGACACAGAGATTCTACATCGTTATGCAGCTAGAAGCGCAGGCAATGCATGTCGAGACACACGGATCGAAGCAGTCGGATGTACTGTATGTAACCCCCCACCCACCCAAAACATGGAATCAAAAGCTCACCGGTAGATCCAGAGGGCATCCTTCTGGTGTGTGTGTGTGTTCTTCACATTAAACCTTCCTTTCTACCCGTCGACATCCAGCACACCCGGTGTCCGTGCTGATTATTCATCCTAAGAAAGGTACCAGTTCTGCGGTCACAAAACTACGACACATATATACTACAGTGCGCTCAGTGCAGTAAGCAGAGCAGACAATGCAATCCCATATACGACAGGCAAGACCTACCCTGCTAGCAATCCAGCTGCATGTACTGTGTGTAACCTCCCACCCACCCAAAACATCGAATCAAAAGCTCACCGGTAGGTCCAGAGGGCATCCTTCTGCAAGAATATCGTGCAGCAGCACGTAGTTCTTTTATGCTTGTCTTGAACCGTTGAAGTGCCTGAATGGATGAAACGGAGGCCGGCTACAGTAGTATCCTTCGCGTATCTCTGAGATTTCCCAGCCCGATTGCGTCGCAGGCCAACTTCTTCTTCTCCTTCTTCCTCTTCTCCTTCTCCTTCTTCTTCTTCTTCTGCTTCCTTGATGCGTCGGCTTGCTAGTTGAACACGAGAACACCCCCCTCCTCCCGGCTTATTAGCATGGACAAAGGCTTTCCTACACAGTCAGTAAACGTTGTATCGTATCATACATATGTATCATATAGCAGTGACAGCCGCAATGCTATACGAACTTACGAATTACTGTATCGTGAGGCAACAGATAGATGTGTGCTGGACGGGGTGTGGCGTGAGTTTATTTCAACGCGTGCTTTTTGTTTCGCTCGAATGTTTGTCGCCATATAACACCGAAAGGGGCTCTGCCAGCTGCTGCTGCTGCTGCTGCTGCTGCTGCTGTCGTATGATAGACCCTTGACAAATTCCCCAGAATATTTGGCTCTTGAATAATCAATACCAGGTACGAGGCACGCGTACAAATCAGTATATTTGTTCGGTCTCGAACAAACACGATTTCATTTTTGGGCTCCCTTCGTCATCGCTGAAAAAAACATTTTTGCAAGGTAGTATTCCCAGAAATTGTTTAAGGTTGCGTACGCTCAGCAGTGCTACATGACACCTGGTACTCCGAACTGTCGGACTGCTCTCCCTCTCGTCGCCGATTCTCTTCTCCCCTGGTACCAGGTTCTCTCCTTGCTTCTCGCATTCCGTTGCCTTCCCCCCTGTATATATAGTAAAATAGTTGTATGATACCAGTTACTGCTTTCTGTGGTGTATAATATATTATACTGAAATAATTCCTATTGATAGTCGTAACTCAGATCGGGGGTCAGAAAGTAGGCTCTTCTTCCTCTTCGCCCACTACGTATACCACGAGTACGGTTCTTGCTAATCGATGACCTCGTGCAAGGGGCTGTCTCGGTTACGAGGTGCAGTTGATGAACACCCGGGACGTTGCCATAGGGCGAGAGAGAAGATGTTGTCCAAGGTGTTTAATAGAAACCACCGTACGTAATGGAGAAGTGACCGAAGTCAAGTGAAGTCAAGGTAAGCCCTAGCGAGTAACGGACGCCGAAATCGGGTTAAGGCATGCGCCGTAAAGTGCGCCGCAGGCAAAAAAAATTCGGGTAAGGCACGCTGTAAGGCATTTGCCTTAAGTGCCTTTTTATGCCTTAAATGCCTTATCTGGCTAAGGCAAATGCCTTAAAAAATGCCTTAGACGTGCCTTACAGCCTTTTTTCACCCTAGCGCGCGTTTGATACATAGAGAAGTGGACACATAGGTTAGGTACGGTATATGCATCGCATACGACAAGAGCCGGGCACGATTGGACTGCAAATACAGCAGCACAGTAGGATAAAATGTGCTTGTCTGAGTAGCAGTAGTGAATTATTGGTAACATTGTACCAGGAACATCACAATCAACGTCACAGCTTGCATTTTCATAGATACCCCAGCACAGCTCAACATACATGAACCACAGTGCGGATGCGTGCATGCGTGCGTACACCGGCGGAAAGGGACATGTACAACAGCAGCACAGCAACAGCGGACTGTACGCGTTCAGCTTACCGCGGTGCTGTGGTCGAGGGTAAGGTATTCGTCGGTAGTGTATTGATCCGGAAACTGACGACAACGCTCTGTAACCGGAAAGTTTTTAGCGTTGTTGTTGCCGCGAGCTCCCCGCGAGCGCTTGTTGCTTCCTCCAACTTGGCTCTCGGGTGGGTTCGGGCTGCTGATCGTGCCTACTCGTGACCTCGCCTGCTGGCTCGGCTTCAGCAGGTTGGACTGGCAAAAAACGTCGAGAGCCTGGGGGCTGCCCTTCCCGACTGTCCAGCTTCTTAGCGTCCCTCTTTTAACAGCAAGCGACGCTGCAGGGGATGCTGCAGGCGACGCGGATGCAGGCATCAGCCCGTGGGATGAACCGCTGCCACCGGAGGAGCCGCTGCCGCGAGAGCTACGTGTACCAGCAGAGGAAGACGATCCATCCATTCCAGCAGCAGCTGGGCCAGCACAGCCGTCTTGTGTGGTATCGATTACCTCACGTGGTGGCGGCGCCGCACTAGCTGGGCCATCTTCTTGCGTAGACATGGTACCCAGCGCCGAACGGTATCGTGGTGTCCCCAACCAACCTCAGTCTCTGCAGATGGCTGACCGCTGACCTATGCTATGTGACCCCAAACCCCGTTTTCAGGGAGTTCGTATCTAACGGCGTTATTTTGGTGCACAAAACGTGCCTTATTGCCCCTTTTCGAGCGCAGGTACGTTGCCTTACGGGAGTAAGGCACGTAAGGCACGAAACAGCGTCTAAGGCAGGGCTCTGCTGAGAAAGGGCTCTAAGGCATTCTTTAAGGCATCCGTTACTCGCTAGGGCTTA
>MEHQ01002928.1:0-46690 GCA_008828725.1 Saccharina japonica
ATGGGCATTGTACCGGGATGATCAGGTGCAGGCACCGCCCACCTCGATCACTCTACTCCGCTTTCCTCTTCTTCTCTCTTCTTCTCTTCTTCCTTTTCCATTGATCTCCCTGAGGTCAATCTTCTTTCCATTATGGCCACATAAGCGCCTATTTAAACCATGACTTTTCTTCTTCTACACAAGTGATCTTCACAGACACTCCAGTGCCACCTCTGCCATCTCTCTCCGTAGAGACAGAGCCTCGACACACGCGTCATTCACGCGTCATTCTTTCAATAGGGCATCGGCCAAACAAAGGTATACCTGGTCCGTTTGCGGCCAAAAACAGGTACGTACTTAAAATCAAGTCAAAAACGCACTCCACGTGCTTTTCGTCTAGGGGCGCTTCTGGCGCTTCTGGCGCTTCTGTCTCCCTGCGTCATTTGTATTCTGTTTCATTTCATAAATTTTTTTTTTTGTCTTTTTTGTTCTTATTTTTTGGTTCGGCTCGTGTCGCTGTGTTCTCGTACCCGATACGTTACGCATCTCACTTGCTTTACCCATTAATTTGCGTTTATTTTGTTTTGGTTTTTCTCTGTTTCACAGTCTGTGACTACAGAATTTGTATCTCTCTAGGATTGGGAATCAGGACAGGCACTGGGTGTACTGATGTGGTTGAGTAGAAAGAACGGGTTTCATGTGAAGACAACAACAACAACGTGCCCTGCCATAATGATTGGTCCAAAACCCGTTGTACCGGTTTTTGCCTCTTTAAAACCCAGGTATACCTGATTTTGTCTACTCTGCTTGACTTTCACCTTTTTTTGTCGTTTTTAAGCCAATCAGAGGCCCTTCACAGTTCCACCCTATGCCCCCTATACAAATGCCGACGTACGCGGAGACCCCCTTCTCCCTTCGCACTAGAGATGGCTCCCGGATTCGTGGGAACCGGGTACCCGGAGGCGGGTGCCCGGAACCGTCGGTACCGGTACCGTCCCGGGTCCATTTTCATTACCCGCGGTACTGGGTATACCGGGTACCCGGGTTCCCGGGTACCCGGGTACCCGTTATGAGTTACGCTCCACGGAGCCCCCGATAGACAGCACGCAGCGCGCAATGCACAGCATACCCTACCTACCTTCACACAACACGCCATACACACACGAGACCCCTACCAGCTACCAGCGGAATAGAGATGGCTCCCGGAATAGAGATGGCTCCCGGATTCGTGGGAACCGGGTACCCGGAGGCGGGTACCCGGAACCGTCGGTACCGGTACCGTCCCGGTTTCATTTTTATTACCCGCGGTACTGGGTATCTCGGGTACCCGGGTTCCCGGGTACCCGGGTACCCAGGTTCTTTCGCATTTTTATTCATTGAGAGGGACGACATGAAGGCTTGTCCTCCCACGTTCCGCCTCACCACGCCTCACCACCCCGCCTGAGGACCGTTCACGACGCTCAAACACAAGAGTGGAGCAAAATGCACATGTAACCCCAGGTACACGTACGGGGACCCGGGTACCCGGGAACCCGGGTACCCGGGATGCCCAGTACCGCGGGAACCCGGGACGGTACTGGTCAAATCCCACCGAAGGCGGTACTGGTACCGGTTCCAATTTTCGAATCCGGGAGCCATCTCTACTTCGCACCTCGCACTACACGCCACTCGAGCGACACACACACATATATCTGCCTGCACACCTCCGCCGAAAAAATGCGAGATAGAAGGCTCCCCTTCGGGATTGTGGTTGACTTGGAATACCAGGGGTGTCGCAAGCTGAGAAGGGGGAATACAGCAGCAGGCGTTCGTTCCTCGTACTATTAGTAGCAGCTACTCGTATACGTAGCCACCGGGCGAGCACGAAGAACATGAAGAAACTCTACTTTGCGTTGCAAGGAACGGCAGGTTCGTGGGGTGCGTTTTAAACTTGATTTTAGTATGTACCTGTTTTTGGCCCCGAACGGACCAGGTGTACCTTGTTTTGGCCGCTGCCCTATATAATACATACGAAGTATATGCGTACATACCTGGTACCTGGTATATATACGTACATGATACGTAGTAATAGTACACCAGGCATATAATATTGTATACGTACGTACTTGAACGAGCTGCAATCCATTCCAAAGGGGGGGGGCGTATGTGAAGAGAAATAAAACGAAAAACAAAAAACGGAATGAAACGAAATGAAACACACCAAGTCGAAGCAAACACAGGACACATGGTCGAAACACCTCGCAAATCGCAAGAAGAAAGACGTATAAAATGCACGCACGGGTTAAAAACACAAAGGAAATGGAAACTAAGCGAAAGAGCAGGGAACAAAAGGAAGGGGAGAAAGAGCGGGAAAAGCAAAGAAAGAGAGAAAGAAAGAAAAAAACATGGAAAGAGGTTGAAAGAGAAGACAAACGAAAAGATGAAAAGGTGAAATCGAAAAGTAGGCACTGCTGCTGTGGAGGCACATACATAGCACATAGAAGGCGAGGGAGTCGGGGCGGCCCTACGCTAGCTAACTGCTATGCGACAGTACTATATAGGAAGGCACGTTACGACTCTTTTTTGTCTTTTGCATATTTCGCCGCCCAATGATAAGGATGACATTGTAAACCTGAAGCCACGGGGTCGATGGCGTAAGCCGATACGCCTGACGAGGCGTGGTGAACTAGCTCCTGCTCGCCGAAGACTCGGTGATCCGACGCCCGAGGCGGCAAGGAGCGGTAGGCGCGGCTATTGAAACGCATCCAGCTGTCGCGGCCCAGCAGCACCGCGTGCTGCATCACCGAGAGGGGACCCACATAGGCCCGAACTGCGAGGGAGCACGTGGGCTCATCTGCTCGGAAGAACTGGAGGTCCACAGACGTAACCTCGTCGACGTTTGGAGGGGGGCGATTCGCCAAACCCTCCCCAAGATCGTGAGACGCCTTTCTGCTCGCACGCGGGCGACGCCGCCCCAACGGAGAGCATGCGATCCAGTACATCGCATCTGATGAAGGTCTGTGGGGAGCCAGTGTCGAGAAGCGCGACGCAACCAAAAGGTGCGAGACCGCCTGCCCCACTGTGAATCGCGATTTTGGGAGTAATTTTTTTGTCATCGAGGGTAGTGGTGCCCCTGACGAGGCAGGGGTCTTGTTCTGACAGCGCGAGAGAGGGGTCAACAACAGGTGAGACGGTCAAGACCTCGGAGCTATGATCAGTTGGGGCGTCAGAAAAATAGGTCCAAAACTCCGGAGGAGGATCTGGGCAAGCGCGGGCCATCGCTGACGGGCGAGGCGGCGCTGAGGAGATCTCATGAATCCCGTCGGGCGAGGAGGGAGTATAAAAATGATGAGAGGAGGCGGGGTGTGTCAACCCGACCTCGCTTGAGCGAATAGTGTCGCGAACGGTGAAAAGGGCTCTCCCAGAAGGTTATCTTACTGTCCACAATGGTCTCTCTCCGGAGCCAAGGGGGGCAGGGGGGTCTGAGTCCGTTCTTCTCGACGAGAGTTGCGATTCTTCCGAATTTAAAGGGTATGCCGTCCGGTTGGCCTGACCGGAGGTCGTGGAGTCACAAGGGCTCGTCTGGCAGTGTCATATTTTTTCCCGCTCCACTGCAACGGAAGGAGCATTGCGCACGCGGGGTAGCGTACGCGAAGTCGAATGGGGGCCTGCAGACCCAGAAGACGACTTCGAAGACGGGGCTCGGGTGGGTGGAAAAGTGCCCACCCGAGAGGGCTTCCGCTCTGTAGATCTGCTGGGGAAGGGAGACGAGGTAGAAAATCATATCGGCTCCTACGCTATTGCAAGGAAATGCCGAGTCGAGCCTCAACCGAGATCTCGGGGTTTCAGTGTTGGCCTTCCCGCACCTCAAACCGACCGCCACCGCATGGCCGGGAGGTGAAGGAGGGAAACACCCTCGCGGAAATGAGCGACGCGCAGGCGTGGCACTCTTGGTGCTGTGCGGCGTGTGGCTCGGTAGAGCGGCGCGCATGGCGCCGGCTCTTTTGCCAAGGCGGAGGGGGGCGGCGATCGAGGCGCAGGCTCCCGTCGCCTGACTAGTGCCGTGGTTGAGGGGAGCGTCGCTCGAAGCGCGGGTTCCTGTCAACGGCGCAACGGCGCTTTCTGTGCTGGCTCCTGTGCCCCGGCTGAGGGGAGCGGCGCTCGAGGTGTAGAATCCCATCACAGTCTTGCGGCCTTGATGCTTTGTAACAGGCAGCGAGGAGGCCGGTGGGCTCGCCACAGGCGTAGATGTGGTTTTGTCGCTGCGTCGACCAGATATACGGGACGACGTACTGGGGACAAGGCCACCAGGCGGAGCGGCTGGCCGGCGCTGTGCTCTGGGCGATGCTGGGACACGAGCATCTTGTGAAATTCGTATTTTTTCTCCTGGTAATACTGGCGGCGGGCACGTGGGAGGGGCCATACCGCCGTCGACCTGTCAGTTGCCAGTGCGGAAGGTGCCTGGCTGGCTTCCGTTCGTGTTTCCACCCGATTTATGCGAGGCACCGTAGCGGGCTCCAGCGTCGGAAGAAGGGGAGAAAGAGGCGGGCGAAGGCGGGACACCGCCGTGTTTGTCAGAGCCGGCCTGCTGGTAGCCTGTTGCCGCGTGTTTGTTGTAGCCGTCGCTTTATTTGTTTTGCTGGCCTTGGTGCTGCCCACGCGAGTATCCGGAGCGACCCTTGTTTTTCTTGCGGTTGTGGCGTCTGTTCGAGAGCGAGGGTGTTTCCTCGCGGCGGTATCGTGTCATGCGAACTCGCCAACGCCTGTACGCGGCACCACTATCACCGAGTTGTCCGAGGTCGTTGTTCAAAAGGCCGCTCTTGTTCATGAAGTTGTGTCCACGCTGTTTGAATGAGTGTGTGTATTTGTGGCAGTTCAGGCAGCGGCCTCGGTTTGCGCTGAGTGAAGTTGAGCGTTTGGACGACGAGAGCAGGCCGCCCCACAGGCCAGGGTCTTCGATGTGGATGGAAATGCAAACCGCGTGAACTTCGGCATAGTGGAGTTCGTCTAAGGGCCAGATGTTGTAGGAATTGTCAAGCCACGGGTCTGTGCAGTCGGGGATGGATTGCCTGGCATTCATGATGATCGGACTAGTGCGCGACCCTGTCTGCTATGAAGGCGAGGGGGAAGGCGTCCGGCCCTGGCCGCGCCCATTATTGGCAGGCCGGGCCCCCGACAGGGCCGGTGACCGCGAATCCGTCGAGAAAGCAGGCAAAGAAAATATGTTTTTCGCCGTTGATGGCTGGTGTCTTATTACTTCCAAGAGTCTGAAAAGCCAACCACATAGAGTCCAAAGTGTCAAACGGCCTCGTCATGGATACTAAAACGTCGGGGTACCGCACGGGCATCAAACTGGGGTACTGTTCATTAACCGCCAGTCGAACCACCTCCAAAACCGTCTCCACCCAGGTGCCAGAACCCGTTCAGAGGCTGTCGCTGCTGAAACCACCTCTCGAAACGCCCGGCTAAAATCACAGAAGGAGGTCCCGTTAGACACGTCAAAGTTATAAAGCTTGGCGTAGCACGCCCCCGTGTCGACGCTGTTGAAGTGGGTACTGAGCAGCTTCAGGAGGAGCGCGAACGCCGCCGGGACCGTGGCTCCTCCTGCGAGGGCTCGTGACACCTGTCCAAATAAATAATCCATGAAGGCAGTGAGGGGGGCGGTTGTAGGCTTGTCAGGCGTGATGGCTGGTTCAAAAATATTCTAGAGGGGGTACTCCCAGCCGGGGACCCACTCGGTCGAGTTTATGCCCTCGTGGCTGCTTTCGTCGCACCGCACGAGAATATCGGACGCGGAGGACTTAACCGAACGGGTGAGCTGTTGCGCGGCTTCCGACGGGTTGATCGAGGAAGGGAAAGCAAGGATTGATGTGCGAGCAATGTCGTTGACACCCTGGTTGTATGTGCGGTTGGCGTCTTTGGTGTGCCTGGTCGCGGTGGCTGCGGCAGCGGCGTCGATGGCGGCTGATTGAGCGTGGGCAACGTTCGACGACACCGGCATGATGCGGGTATCGGACACGGACAATCGCCCAAGAAGTTCGGCCGAGGCGGACACATTTACCAACGAAGGGACCACTTGCCTCTTTCCGCTCGCGACGGTGACCTCTGGGACGGCAGAACACCTCCGACTGTCCGTTGAAGAGCTGGAGCTCCCAGCTCCGTAGGCTCCCCGCGGTTGGTTACGTGGCTTTCTTCCGTTACTTGAAGATTACAGACCTTTTCCGCCTCCCGCCTTTCCGCGTGGTTCGTCGCGCCGAGAGCTGCCGTATCCTGAGGCAGTGCGAGCTCCCTGGCGTCGGAGGTCCCGGTCTCGGCGGACCTTGTCGCGTGCGGAGCGGGCTTCGTCTTCCTCGCGACACTTCTGCTGGAAATTGAAGTCCTCGGGGTTCAGCCAATGTACTCTGTCCTCACAGGAGGCGTACGCCCGTCGAAGGTTGATGACGTGGTTCATAATAGTCTTGGCCACTCGCTGACTATCCCATGAGTTCGTGGCCATGTGACGCCACGGCATGTCCACCGTGGTCATCGGGTCCTTGAATTCCTTGTGGAGGAGGCGAGCGCTGTTGACCACTACAACCGCCTTGTCCTCTGGCAGCCAAGTGTGGAGTTCCTGGGCCATCCCGGCGATGCTGCCACCCAGGAAGACGGAGTCTCCAGACCTCCGAAAGGGCTCGTCGACTTGGACCATGTCGGAGGAAGGTGTCTGGTTGCCAGAGGTCGTCCTCAAGCGAGCTGCCATGACCGGGGCGATGGGCAAGCTGGCAGCCGGAGCTACAATGACCGCGGCGGCGGGAAAGCTGGCGGGCGGAGCTGCAATGACCGGGCTTGTGGCTTCCACGTGATCGTGGGGACGTGGCAGGGGCTCAGCTCTGGTCGCCTCCAAGGCGTCTTGGGGCCGTAATGGCACGCGTCGTTTCCTGTCTGGCACCGGTGGCCTTGGCGAGCGTTTTTTCCGAAACGAAGCCAGCTGCTTCGGCCGTGGCTAAGGTCTCCTCAGCCATGGCGATGTCCGCTTGACGACGGGCCGAGGCGGTCGCCGTGATCCCGTCCGCGATGGTTTGCCAGTTCGCCGTTAGTGTCGACCTCAGCGCCTCCAGGAAGGCGTCCCATGTCCCTGGGAGCGCGGGGTTGGCGAGCAGGGATGGGGCTCGCGGAGACTGTTGTCTAGGCAGGGCCTGCGTCCTTTGGTGCTTTTGGTGGTCTTGCCACTTCGCCGCCTGCTCCAGCAGCTCCTCCTGGATCAGCGACCGCGGGGATCGGGCCTCCTGCTGTTGTCCGGGGGGGTCCCCGGCGGCGAGTTTCTCGTTCTCGGTGTTGGGGGCCTCGAAGTCCACCCGACCCTCCGAAGTCGAGGGGAATCGCAGGGTTCCTTGTGGATAACAAGTATCCGAGGCAGGGCGTGATTTCCGGGTCCGAGGCGAAGAGCCGCAGTCTCTCGCTCCGGCAGTGGCCCTTGCTGGGCTGTCCGTCATGCTACGACGAGCAAGAGCGAAGAACGCAGGGGTCGGAGGCAAAAAAATATGATTAGCATCGAATATACAGGCTGTAGGAGCACCAGGAGCAGCTGAAAGTACAGTAAAGACTTGTACAGCAGGCACTTGTACTGCAGGGTTCGACACGTCTCGTGCAATGCGGCGAGCGCTACGAGCGTTGGGAGTACGTGCACTGGTCAAGGGGGGTGGCGTGATGGGAGGGGAGCCGTCTGACGGGCCTCCACCATCCGTACAGGTACTAACAGCAACAGCTGTGGGACTTTGCACGCGATCGGTACGGAAAGCACCATGAAAAAAATCACTCTCCCTAATGGCATTGTTGAAAATCTCATCAGCATCGAAACGTGTGGTCTTAGCAGCAAGAAAAGCTGGATCTATACTGAACACCAGTGTGCCATCTTGTGAGCGAGGAGCAGGAAAAAATCAGGAACTATTGTTTTGCGTACAGTAGTATTGCTTTCTGGCCTCGTATGAGTATCAGCGGTGCTCGGCTTGGCATCAGCCAGCCCCGTGTCTTGCTCAGAGCCAGGTAGAACTGGAGCTTGGAGGCGCAGTCTGCTCGAATTCTGCTCGGCAGGTATCGTAGAGTCGGGGGCTGGGGTGGCCTGGTGCAGCGCGTCGAGAGGCAGAGCCCTGTGAGGGTCCAAATCGGCCATTGGGCGGATTGGAGGCTCGTTCTTCGTCTTGAGAGACCGAGCGTCATCATGTAAGCGAGGATTTAAGGCGTCCGAGGGCTCGGGTGGCAGAACACCCGCAGTTGAACAAGAAGGGGCCATACCAGAGGGCGTGAGGAACACGACTTGCTCTCCCAAGGAGAAAGAAGGTCGCTGTTCAGAGGCCAGTCTTTTTGTCGAATCCGGGGGCGTGAGGGGCACAACTTGCTCTCCCAAAGAGCAAGAAGGTCGCTGTTCAGAGGCCCTTCTCCTTGACTTATTCGCGGTTTCCTCCTCCAGTCCAGTCCTTCGGTCCTCAGGTTGGTATATTGTACTTGGCCCTTGATCCGCGTCGGCGCTTCGTGAACGGTGGCTCAGCAAGGGGCCCTGGGGTTCGGGGTCTTGGCCACCGCGAGGAGGAGCGGACCCTCCGTCTTCGTGAGCCTCCATCGTGGGTGAGCGGGGGAAACGCTAGCTCGAACAAAAACTCGAAGGAGAAAAAAACAAACGGCAAAAACGAGTACCGAACAAAGGCCAAAGGTCTGCCGGCGAGGGGCGTTGCAGTCGATCTTCTCGCCGCATAGCAACACTGTGAAATGTAGAGTGCACCTACCGTAGACACCCATTGGGGGATGAAAGGAGGGGTTCACAGCGTATTCGGACGCATCTCCCGCCCGGCGTCGCCCCCACACTAAACTCACGTTACAAAATCCACTATATTTTCAAGATGAATATTTCCCACTCTAATTTCAAGGTACAAAATTATCACGCTAAAATCAAGATGTGTTTTTTTAAAGAGTTACTGGTAAAAAAAATAAAAAAAAATGGATTTCCAGAACTTCAGTCAGAATCGAAAACGACCCAAAACTTGGCGAGATAGCCGTTGATACACTAAATTCAAGATAAAAAGCTCCAAACACCAAAAATCGAATACGTAAAAACTATGCAAAGGGCTGACCAGTGACAAATTGTGGTTCCTACTACGTACTGCAATTGTTTTAATAAGCCACCCCTTTGTAGTTGCGCACTGTCACTCCCCCTGTCGAGATTCAAAGAAAAGGTCGAGCATGCCACCAAAATCCAACATCGTGCCTACTTCTCGCTTGTCTCACTCAGTCCCCTCACGCGTTCACGGCGAGGTAAGCAGGGGGAACGAAGGGCGAGGGTCGTCGAAGTCGATCCTCGAAGAGAGTGCTCGAATAAATTAAGAAATCCCCGAGATATCGAAGTGCCGAGATTCCGATACTGAGGCCGACCCGGAAAAACATAACTTTTTATTGCATGCCGTAGGAGCGTCCCAACACTATTTTATGTAAATTTATATTTTGTCATATGCACCTGTTACACAGTCTGACAATGTCATCTGTATCATTGGGCGGCGAAATATGCAAGACAAAAATAAGAAAAAAAGAGAGCCCATATGTGGGTTCAAGGTTCTCGACCCAACCGCCGCATGGATATTGTCCCGCCTAGGTCCCACCATTCGCCGAGGTCGTGGATATCCGTATTTCATTGTACGACTGTGGTCACTCATATTCCCGAACTATTAATAGTTGTTGTCGTCAGCAGCGACATTGTCCAGTGACAAGAAATCACTGCAGAAAGAAATGCAAGGCCCGTGCCTTGTACTCCTCTCTCTCTCCTCCCCACCATCGTTGATTGTCGTTTCGTGGGATCGTCCGTATCGATCCTATGCCAAAACCTGGCGTGTGCTGCACGCTTCCCTCTAAGAAAGGGGAAGTGCCATAGATGTCGAGTCGAACCGGGGAACCTATCCTCACACAAAGTGGTACCATAATACCGTAAGGGTAAGGTATGGCATAAATCCGAATAGGTACCGGCACCCCAGGTGTTGCGACAAAGGTATACCCTTACCCCGGGTATTGTGGCACGGGGCGTACAGAACTTACAGAAGTTCCGGGTACGGGTATGGATGTCGTACAGAACTCCCAAACGTTCCGGGTACGGGTATGAAAGCGTTACATAACTTACAGAAGTTCCGGGTATTGTGACACGGGTGTACAGAACTCACACAAGTTCCGTGTAGGTATACAAACGTTGTGCCCGTACCCCGGATATTGTGTCACGGGGCGTACAGAACCCACAGAAGTTTCGGGTAAGGGTATATATGTCGTACATAACTCACAGAAGTTCCGGGTACGGGTATAAATGTCGTACAGAACTTACAGAAGTTATTTGTAGGGTAATGCCCGCGTAAATGCCCCGGGTTTGGTTTTGTAGATACCCTACAGAGCACAACCTTGCAAAATTCGGCCGGAAAGCACGCCGCTTGCCCACATAAACACAAAACGAAGAAGGCGCACCAATAACATGAAAGAAATCATCCCACTTTAATGCGGTACCGCACTAAACCGGTTTAGGGCGGAGTCCCACTTTAGCGCGGTCGGTCGCCTGACTGATGTGTGTATGAGTACTACTTTTGTTTTGCACCCCATTTATTGTCTTCATCTTTCTCCTTCCTACTAATAGTCATAACTCGGATCCGTGGTCACAAAGTAGGCTATTATCCCCCCTCCCCACTACGGTTCGGTTGCATTTTATCGCGAGAAGACTGCAGCTCTTTTTCTTCCCTCGTCGACTCGCGCCGAATTGCGCCTACCCACGCGAGGAAGGCGCTCTCAGCAATTAATTAATTGGTTCATTTTTATCTTTTCAAATAAAGTCAAAATATTACCACGGTGGGGTTCGGTTTCGGGTACCAATATAGTATGTAGCATTTTAAGCTAACCACTAGACCACCGGGGCGGCCGGCTTGAAATGATGTAATAACTGCAACAAATAAAGCGTACTCTTGTACCTGGATGGTCTTGTCGCAAGCGCTGGCATTATGCCAGATATCAAACGACGGGTTCGACTCGCCAGGGTATGCTACAATCGGTTCAAGCGGGAGCTGTACGATATGGAGGAGGCCACGTTCACTCTAAAGGTGCGCATGCTAAAGACCGAGGTGATGGAGACACTGCTGTATGGGTATGTGGCATGGAGACCCTTGGCCAGAAGCACTTCACTGAGCTCCGAACGGCACACCACAACCTCCTCCTACGGATCATTGGTCAGCGCCGACAATGCACCGACCACCTCATGTAGTACGCCAAGGCTCTCAAGAAGGCACAATGCAAGAGCGTTAAGACCATGATCCACAAACGACGCCGTACAGCGGGCAACCAATGGGTGGCTGACCCGTCAAGTGATGTTTTGGACATTGGCTGGTGGGGAAAACTCGGGACGTGGCAGGCCAGAGAAGAACTGGGCTCAATGTCTAGCACATGACCTCAGAGCTTTTTAAGCCACCAAGGAGTCAACGGAAAGCTCCCCTTTGCTGTTCGGAGCAGAGGCGGTGTTACGGCCGAGGGCGGCTAAGAAGAGTGGGGAGTGTTAGCGGGGATGGTCGACGCGGCGTACCGTTTCATGGCGAGTTGGCACAGGGGCAAAGCGGAGAGGAGCTGGCTACGGCACGCAGCTGAAGACACCAAGACAGGCGATGAGGGGGGGCAGCCGTACTGATACAGCTGTCAATGAATGCAGAAACGAACTGGTAGATCATGTGGCAAGGTGTCGGTTCGACTTGCCCTTGAACTCTATGATTTATTATTTATTTTGTTTTGTTTGTTTCTGGTTGAGTTGTTCACTGGGAAGGGCACGGCAGCGTTGACGATACGTACACGTGTGTTGTACTATTAATGCACTTCCCTGGGGCAGGTTTGGGCGGGGGAGATGGCCGCGGCTTTGCGGACTAAAGTCGCCACTGACGGTGCAGAGGGTGATGCACTTCCTATTTAATAGATGGAGAAGCCATAGTGTGCTTCAACGACGTTTGGAAGATGAGGCCTCCCACGGGGTTGTAAAAAAAGCGGCGGACAACCACAGCAGGAATCGAAGCAAAAGGGCCGCTCTGGAGGAGAAGCAGCGGAAGCTGCGCCAGCAACTGCGGGCGCCTGCAAAGAAGCTGACACAAGCGATCTCCGACGCGGAATCAGACCACCGGGCCGTGGGCACAGCCGAGAAATCGGCACGGGCGCTAGAGGCCAGCTGGCGCCGACAGGGGTCGTCGGGGGCCTCTGCTCGGACCCCCTCCCTGGACCGGATTCTTCCCCCCCCCGCGCCCCGACCTCCTCCGCGGACCTTCCGCGACGTCATCTTTCCGCCATCCACGTGCGCGGTCGCGGAGGCGCTGGCGCACAAGCTGCAAGACGTTTCTTAACAGGTTGATAACTACAATGATGATAGCGTAGAAAACAATCAAGGAGACACGAACAAAAGGAAAAGGGTAAAACCAAATGGATTCAACAGCTATAATCTGCGCCAAACCTATCGATGTCCTGGCCCGCAGCAAGAGCATCCGAGAACGACCTAGCATCACGTGTCTATGACGACGCCATATATTAGGGTACTTATCTGGGGCAGGTTATGTACAGGATAACAAGTGTGCGGTATGGGGCCAATCCTACTACCGGAAGCAGGTCGAGACGAGACGCACTCAGTCACTCACAAGATTGATGTTTCGATGATATTATAATATCATTGCCGCACTGGTTTCCTGGTCAGAGAGAATTCTGGGAAGAACGGGCGAGCGAGCAAAACATATTTCTTCAGCGTGTTTCTATCAGAAACAGGCCCCCTCAACAATAGAGGGGAAACAGAGATACCATGAATACTATGACAGCAGTGCCCCGTACCCCGGGTATCATACATATGTGGAGCGGGCAGTGTTGTAAATCGCGTTTTGCGATCACGATATAATTATCACTGACTGGGCACTGGCGTACAGAACACTTACAGTCGTTCCGGGTACGTACGGGTATGAATGTCGTGAATAACTATGTATTTGTAACCATTAATATTACTGTGTACCAAATTGGCTTTATTCGCACGCGATCATTGCGAGTAGTCACCACCCCGATGCCCCTTTGGACTTCGTTTACTGTAGTGTTCCTTGTTG
Source organism: Saccharina japonica (assembly GCA_008828725.1). Taxonomy (NCBI): domain Eukaryota; class Phaeophyceae; order Laminariales; family Laminariaceae; genus Saccharina; species Saccharina japonica. The sequence goes on from MEHQ01002928.1 coordinate 13,065, forward strand.
TGTAGCCTCCATCGTTTCCACCATGATTCGATTATCAGCCCCGCACTCGTACTCCCCCGGATCCTTCACGGCCCCTGGGCATATGCGCTCCCGCGCACAAGGCTGTACCTTGAGTCCCGCTGTATTCTTCTCTGCATTAGGTTTAGTATCTCTTTGGCTTCATTTCGGGTTTTCGTATTTGTTTTGCCTTCGTTTTCGCCCCTGTCTTCTCCTGTTTTGATATTGACCACTCCCTCAGCGGTCGCTTCTGTCGATGAGCCTATCCGTGGTGCTTAGGCCTCACTACGAGGTGTGGAGAAATATATAGCTTCATTTTGTTTCAACTATATAGCCGCATCTTCGACCCCCATGTTTCGGTATTTCGGGATGAACTTTGTTTTCATCCATCGACCATCGTGGGGTGTTGCAGCGCTACGTACGGGCACCAGGAAGTCGCCGTAGGGCGAGGGTATTCTGATATGTATATGGACTGCCCGGACCAGTGGCGTACGGAGGGTGCATCGTGTAAGGCAGCGATCAAGCCGTCGGATGGCTCCCTGTCGTATCGATGTAGGAATACAATGGAGTGTTCCCGGAGGGGGAAGCCATTGTCAGGAATATGGAAACCCCATATCGGCCCTTGGGGCGATCCGTGGCCCTACCTGGGGCTTGTGAGCCCTACCAAAGCACGAAAGAAACAAGTCAAAACACCACCTGTCCACCCACCGTGCATGAGTATCGTCCGCCACTTACCTGCCCGTGAACCCCGCGTCGCTTGTGCTGGGTACTACAAACCCGCGACTCCGCGGCATCTGGCCGACTCATGGCCAGAGAGGACTACTCTCGGACAGCTCGTGGTCAGAGAGGACAACTCTCGGGACTCTCTTAACGAACTCCAAATAGCGTGCCAAAGAGAGTTTCCTCGAGTTGCATGGCACGAGCGCACGAGTTCAGAAACTCGCTAGCCTGGGGTCTTCTCTGATCGAACGACGAGATGACCGTTCACAATAGCGGTCAGAGGGTCGGGCAGCTGTAACAGTGGTCTGCATATACGACTATTCAGGGTGGGCTAATGTGATGACGTACCCTAGGGCTATACCAGTATAATGGTTGAGAGATAATCGTACAGGTCTAGAGCCTTGTGCCATCCTAAGATTTTTCCCGTGTACGGAAGTTTCCTTGATAGATTAGATAGGCAGCAGCATCGAGGCTTCGTAAGCCCATAGGAATGTTCCGAGTATCAGAGTATTCCTTAAAGACGAGAGAACCCGTGGACTTAGTGTTTATAATACCACAAGACTGGCGTTGCCCCTTGGACAGGAATGGTATTACCCCTTCGACAGGATAGGCGATAACTGAGGAATAGCTAAGCATCATGGGAAAGTTCCCTAGGCTACTGTAATTACCCCTCTAGCAGGATCATAGTGAGAACACTATTGTAACTACCCGTATAGTGGGCTATTAGTGGGGGCAAAAGGGCTCTGCTGCCTCCAAGCAGATCCCCTCATCCTCTCACTCTCCTTTTGACTCTATCTTATCTCAGCTTTGGCCTGTATCAACATCAACTTCGAAACCAACTTGATGTGCAACACTACTAGAGCCAAAACTTCTACAAAACGCTATCCAAGCAAATCAGCCCGCGCCTACCGCGTGAAATCAAGCAGAGGCCTGCAGATTGCTTCGGAAATCAAGGACTCATGCCATCTGGGAACCAAAGGTCTAATTCTTTCATCCAACCCAATTTCGCATCTGAATTCTGCCTTTGAAGGCAATGTGCCACTACGGTGTCGTTCGATACCGGCGTTCTGTGGCAAACACGCGGAAACGTGTTGTGCGGAAGCAAGGTAATATAGAAGGGTTCGCCATCTTCGCTAGATAGATCGGCGATGGTCCCCTTCCCAAAGTCCGTGCTCGTTATGTAGCGCATGTCACTACCCTTATCCCAAGAAATGCCAAGCTTGAATGCCGCTCGGTTGACTGAGACTTGGTCATCGCCAGTCGCCAATACGATACGCTTCATGGTGTCCTGGAAGGTGTTCATTCCCACGCCCGTTGCGCGGAACATGATGAACCCCATGCAAATGGTTGAACCCCACTCGGCCTCAAACGATTGAGGAAAACTTCCTCGCGAGGCGAAAACGCTACTGCCGCTTACAGCGGACAAGCCAATATACTCCATAGGATCACGGAGCCAGAGGGCATCCGAGTCAGACATGATGACGCTGTTGCCCTCCGTCACTAAACACGACAAGACTCGGACTCTTGTCGTCCACACGTCTTGGTGAGAGTGAACGCGTAGCGCGGCGACCGGTACGCAGCGGATGCCCAGAGCTGCGAAAACAGTAACAGACGCGTCATCCAGGCACATGAGAAATAGATGCTGGCGTGTGATGGCCGAGTTCAGCTCCATCAGCCGGATGAAGTTTTTTTCAAGGTCCACGTAGTTTTCGCTCACGACCTGTAGCACGATCGCGGGATCTGTACGGGGGGGTACCCACGAAGCCCACTCGCCACACGTAGAGTCTTTCGTTATTTCCGACGGGGCCGCCTTCGCCGACAGTGATGTCGCCTCCGCCGATGAGGATTGCGAACCAGTCCAAAACACCAGCCCATTGCAAAGGACCACGCAGACACCAACGCTCCAGCGCAGGGTTAGCTTCATCGCTCCACGTCGGCTCGCGAAGGCTGGCGGCGGCTGCACCTGCAATGGGGCTGTGGCCGAGATCATCAAGAACAACCACAAGCAAAGGAGAAACATTTGTTGATTTTCTTTTTCGTACAGCCGCCGTGCCCGGGAATGCGGTTCTCTCCGGAAATAAATTATATTGCGATGCAACGTGCGATTCATGTGTATCGACTAGTCTGCTGAGACACTCCACGGAGTTAATAAGGGTATTGGACCACGCAGTGGACGACTCTCTACAGCTACATATCAGCTCAAGTTGGGGCTAACCTGTTGCTGTCCACTCACGTTTTTCGTTTCGTCGTGTATCGCTTTGACCAATCATCATGTGCGGTGCATGACAGTACATACAATCCTCGAATCATTCCGTGGCCGCTTCCCACTGTTACGGCGCTTTTGATCAGTGGACGACCAACCGTGCAAACTGAACACTGTCCGTATTGCAGGGACCACTACTCGCCGTCTGCTTATACATGCCAGCTAACGCGTTTGTATGTGGCCTTCAACAAAAGACAAGCGGGAACGTTTAAGCCGCTGTTGGCTGAGGAAAAGGGGTGTACACTATTGTCACGCCGTCGTCGCAACCCCCGCTCGCAATCTCATCCGGTTAGCAACATCGGCCTATCCAATCGTCTTACCGTTTCCCGAAACAGACGTTGGCGTCGCCGGATCAGCAACGAAACCGAAATGCTACAACAGTTGCTGTGGGGGCTCTTGAGGGGGGATCTGTCGTGACGGGCTGATCCCGGGAAGTTAATATTGAAGACTCAAGCGAAACCAAACGTAGCTCGAGGGAGCGGTGCGTCTGTTCAAGGGAAGCATCGCAACTGTAAAGAGTACGTAATACTGCCGCGAGTGAGGGTGTGCCGATGCTATCGAGTGAGGGTTTGAATGCGGCGGCTCCGAGCCGCAGGAAGCGCAACCGGGAGTAGGCATCAGCGTCAAATACATTAGTGAGTCGGGGGCATCAAGTAAATCAACGTTATGGATTCATTCGGACACGATAATCGTGTTACTTGGTTCCCGGATACGACTTGATTACATTAACATTGGTATAGGTGTGGGCGACCAGCTTCGCTAGCGGCGATCCCAGGGGAGTACGGCTACGCGATCGGCCGTGTTAGTGACCAATGCTGCTGTACAAATAAATACTCTCGGTATTAGCCTCAATGTACCACAGCACGATAGCCTCGAACGCAGCTGGATGCCTAGACACGATTCCCGAGGATGATCAGTACTGGTCTCTCACACCGTATAGACCAAAGCCCAATAATGTACCATACATACGCGAGGGCTCCGAACTCTTCAAAGGCGTATGTGCATACCGTGTTAAGCTCTAACGCGCGTTTCTAACAAGCACCGGGGCAAGGTTGAGGCCTTGTTGATGGGTCGGAAACTTAGAACTATCTTCCCGGAGGGAGGGTCGCTTTCGACTGCTGCCAACCGCGTGCAGCACTACCTCTTTCGTCTTCCTTGCTGGCTACCTCTAAACTCGTGGTGTGGTTGGCACGACAACCCCACTATGATAAACATCAGGTAAATGTCTTGGGGTGTTTGGTGATTAGATCACAACGGCGCGTTGCTGAAGTGCTGACACAAAATGGTTGTTGACACGAGTGTTACTGGTTTGGTCGAACGCTCGATACATTTCCAATGGAGGCCGTGCGGCCAGTGCACCACTTTGGCAGTGCACCACTTTGAGATTTTGGACTTGGTCGACTAATAGCAGCCAGAAGCACGGGGTTGCCCCGTATGTGCATGAGGTAGCTACGGGGCCCTTCGCGCGCTTCTTCCTGGACACTGAATTCGAATCCAGGCTGCCGGCTAGTACACGAGAGTGTTTTCGACGACGCAATGACAAGCCCAAATGTACGGTTGTAGTAAACACAACGGCTAAAGGTGTGGCAAGGAGTGCGCAGGTCCAACACATCGACGGTGGTCTATGCCAGTACGTACAAAGGCAAAGTGCCGACAGGGCATTTAGGGAAACATGAATGACACACGCCGATAGACTGGTAGGATAATGATATCGGGATCTTCAAGCGCTTTGACGTACAATGTGTGATCCAGAAATCCTTCAAGGAAACAGGAAGCGCTTAGACGTAAACCATGTGTCCCATACATATTTTCAAGGAAATAGAGAACAGTGAGATCGTCTATTAATAGGTTAAAATGGAGTCGTCCGCGCTAAGGCGATACTGGATTGGTCAGGGCCGTGCAGGTTGATGAAAACCCTCCTTGCCGTTGTGGTCGAGAAATGTACCCGGCAGCCGTACGTAGAGGTGTTGGGTGCGTGCTTCGGGCTGTAGCGTTAAATGACTCCCTTGGAAACCACCCCATACCCGACCACAGCATTATCGACTGCTTCGCGAGTGTTGCGGTGAGAGCGGCATATGCTGAACTTTCGAGTTTGTGCTCCACAGGGAGTTCGAGCGAAAGGAGCTCCTCGTTTTCGACGAGGTCACCCTTTACGTTGAGGGCAGCCGGTGCGCCTTTCTCGACACTACCACTCTCGCCCCCCTCCCCGTTCAATTCACCATCGTCGTCGCTTGAGCCAGGCGGGGGTTCTCTGTCGACCGGAGCAGCCGAAATCGGGAAGGCGTCTTCCAACGACTCCGGCACGATGTTTATCCATGAATATTTGCCCACCCTACACGGCTTGTAAGAGGCTGGCGAGGTTATCATCGCTGCCACCCGTTGTCATTGCGAGTCCAGTAAACACGAAAACGCGTCTGCGGTTCGTAATCAATGTTGCTCGCAGCCTCGCCCGCCCATTGTGTGATAGAAGCCTTGCGTTTGGATACCGGCAGCTTGGTTGTCTCCCACAACTCCGCACGGTCAGTATCCAGCAGTATCTTGTCGAGGGCGCTGGCCGACGTACACCTTGAAGAGTCGCCCACAGCGGCATCTACAGAGAAGCGGGGGGGGGGTTCTTGGCTCACCAGAAGCGCCCAGATTGACCTATTGTGTTCAGTGTTTGACAATTTAGGGCTCAATTAGTTATGGGTTGCTTTCTCGTCACTGGGCCGATATGTAAGATTTTATTGAAGAATTACACACTCTACACCCGCGATGTAAATGTACGAAGTATAGGGATAACCTATAGTACTATCACACATCTGCTTCGAATCACGCTGCTCCCACTTGTCATGTATGTTTGTGTTCGCTGACAATGAAAGGATGAACGACGCACTTCACGACGTACGATACTCCATCGATTGCGACGCGCCCGGGGTTGGACCAACGGGAAAAATAGGGAGAACAGTATTTTCACCGGTTTCGTGGTAAGCGGTGAAGTGGTCGACGAGGGAGCTCTGCTAGAGTGGGCTATTTCAACCAACCTCAGGCCTGGTGATATTTTTGAATAAAAGGTCTACAGGAGATAAACCTTTGGATCTCATGTTGTCATTTTGTTAGTAGCCTTCCAGTAACCCTCTCTATTGCTCGTAGCGATCTAGAGAGCCCTTCAGCAAGCAGATTCACAGGGGCGCTAAGGCATTGGTTGCGACCGGCTCGGAACCGGTGGGTGGTTGCGCGTGCGCCGGGCGCGTTGCACGCTTAACAAGGCCGTCGGCGGCCTTGTCTTGCTGTTTCGTGAAACGGCACTCGGCATCTTTCGAACAGAGGGGTGGCAAGAATGAAACTGTTTATGTGTGCAACCGTCGCTTTTATTTTGTGTTGCCTTCGTTTTGTTTTGTGCAACAGCGCCACACAGCACATAAGCTGCCTGCTGCAGCTGATCTGCTGATGATGCGTTGCTGGGGGTCGGTTTTAGAGTAGTCCATGCGCTACTTACTAGTGAAATATGTCCGCTAGAGTAGTAGCCCTTGGACTACTCCTGCGGTGCTACTGCTGCCGAGAGTTCTGGGTGGTCACGTGTGGTGTGTGGGGGGGTTCGTGGATCACGTGCAGGGTTGGATTTCCTTTTGCAGTCACGAGGAGAGATTCCCACCGTGCATACGGACGGGAAAATTCACATTACCTCCACTGCACTACGTGTTACATGGGATGGTATAGGGATATGTGTATGTTCTTCGCATTAAACCTTCCTTTCTACCCGTCGACATCCAGCACACACGGTGTCCGTGCTGTCTCTTCATCCTAGAGATATGCTTGTAGCCGCGTAGTGGTCACACGATACGACATACATAGACAAACTATAGTACTGTAGCACATCGTAATGCAGTACGTAAGAGGGTTAGACAAAACGAAAACAAAGCACATGTTAACCTCTAGACTCCTCATGGGCCGAAAGCAGCTGTATCACGGAATCCAGAGAGGACCCCCCCCCCCCCGAAAAACAATAATGTAAAAACACACTTGTCGCCGTGTACGCGTACCTTTTAGTTCGGGACAACACATGGGCCGGCCCACATAGAGACCGTGTATCATGGGCCTCGCTGCCATGTTATGGGCCAAGCCGGGCCGAAAAAAGTGAAACTTTGATGGGCTGGGGGGGGCTGCGGCTGTTTGAAAATGTGATGGGCTGGGCCGAGCCGCGGCCTATCCTCTGAAAAACTGACTTCCCGGGCCCGGTCACGGCCCATCATTCGCTCATTATATCAAACATTGATGGGCCGGCCCACCAGCTTCGGCCTATCACAAGCCCTGAAGAATATGTAAATATATTGCAAAAAGTCCTTTCTCGACATTAACGGCCATTGTATATGGGCCAAGTTTCAATATGACACGCACGTTTTGCCTTTACACTGACCTCAATAAGAAACTCGTACCGTGGTATCATACTTGTACTGTACTGTACAGCAATGCACGTACAGCTTCGTCAGCAGCTGGCAATGCATTTGTTTCAGGGCTTGTCATGGGTCGGCGCTGATGGGCCGGCCCGGGGTTGAGCCGGCCCATCAACGTTTTATATGATGGGCCGCAGCCCGGCCCCGCCCATCAAGTTTTCGTTTGGTGGGCCGCGGCCCGGCCCGATCCGGCCCGGCCCGTCAAATTTCAGAGGATGGGTCGCGGCCCGGTCTAGCCCACAACATTTTCAAACAGCCACGGCGCGGCTCGGCCCGGCCCATCACTTTTTCAAAAGGCTCGGCCCGGCTCGGCCCGGCCCAACGCATGACAGAGAGGCCCATGAGACACGGGCTCTATATGGGCCGGACCCGACAATGTTTATGGGCCGGCCCGTGGGTTTGATGGGCGAGCCCATGGGCCGGCCCATGTGTTGTCCCGTACTGAAAGGTGCACGCGTATACGCTGACGTCGCTTGCTTACGTTGATTGTTGATGTTTAGTTGTTTTTCCTGTCTGGATTCCGAGGGACAGCCACTTTCGGCCCATGAGACTCACCTAACCAGTACCCACTACTCACACAATTCTGCTCCACCAACGACTCGGTCGGTTGGCTTCCGTCTCGACTGTGGACAACCACTTCCTCGTGCTGCTGCAACACCTGTAGTAGCAGCAACAGCAGCAGCACGTGTTGCTGCAGCACCCGGTGCTGCTGCAATAAACGCTGCTGCAACACCCTCTATCGAGAGAATATAACGCCAATACAAGCAGTGATATTTTGGCGGCGGCTTCCCACGCTACACCAGCGGCAGTCCTAATCCCCTGTTCAGCAACGACACACTTGAAGGTGAATGTCGCTGCAACCTTCGGCCTGAAGATGTCCCCTGCCTGGACACACGAAGTTGCATCGACGGTTCCGTCCTTGCATAACGTCATGCAAGGAGTGCCGTCTGTACGCCCACAACGGTACCACGGCTTTGATCCGACATTTGCACAAGGCATCATAATATACTGTACACCCGAGGAGATTTGTCAGAGATGCATCGTACGAACGTAGCATCTTTTGGCGAAAAACGCCCCAGGCACACCCAAATAAGTCGTAGTTGTATAAGTCGTACACCACGCCTCATGGGCCGTGGCCCGGGCCGGGCCGTCCATACGCGTGGGCCGCCTCATGGGTAGGGTGGACGTCGTAGTAACAGTAGCAGCAGCACACTACGTCTCATGTGCAGCGGTCCGGATCGGCCCGTTAAAACACATGGGCCCCCTCATGGGCCGTGCGGCGCGGCCCATATAGAGCCAACACCTCATGGGCCGCGGCCTGGCCGGCCCATCACAGTTTGAAAGGTATCCGCCCGTCACCATTTTTGTAGAACAGCCCGGCCCGGCCCATCACATATTCAAAGGTATCGGCCCGTCATCATTTTTGCAGATCAGGCCGGCCCGGCCCGGCCCGCACAAGCGGTCCATGACAAGCCCTGATTTGTTTTGTCGTAACGAACCCGCAATGGTGTCGTTGAGGATATCGCTACTCGTAGCGTGAGCTTTGCTCCTGAACCTGCGCCTCCAAAGCCTCTAGCCTTCCCCCACTGCACCCAAAGCTTCATCAACCATCTTCGGACTTCAGAGGGGAAACTTAACGATAAAAATAGACGGTTATTACAGCAGTAGTAACGGTCACTGCGAGATTGTGGGGGGTGATATTAAATGGGTGTCCGAGGTACAATGCCAGGCGTCGTACGGCTTCGGACGCAAGATGACCCTAACCGTACTGCTGGGCGCTCACGCTGCTCGTCGACGGTTAATAACACACAAAGCTATCCTTACTGTGGTCGCTACCCCTTATATCCCGTGTATCCTTCAAAAGGGGTCCAAAATTGACCTAGTAACCAGGCAGGGTCTGGGCGTGCACGTCAACGCGTATTGCCATCTGACGCATGGTACGATAGAGATGCATCGTTTTTTTTCCGGAGAGTGGGCATTTTATGAGCTCTATACAGGCTGGTTCAAGTATACCGCGGAAAATTCAGTCAGTGGCCAATATCCACGCCGTATTTTGGAGATAGACCCTGAAATTTGGCACACGTGTTTGGTGCGCCCTACCCGAGACTCAGAACGGATATATATATTTATTTATTTTTTTCCCGTCAGATATTGTTTGTTTTGTAATTTTTTGGGAAATTTGGGTCTTAAAAGATCCCAACTTTCCGGCGAAAAAACAAATCCGGCGAAAACAAAACAAACAACATTCGTAAAAGGCTCGGGAAGGGCGCATATAACACGTGTACCAAATTTCAGGGTCTATCTCCAAAAAACGGCGTGGACATTTTGAATTTTGTGCGGTAAAAGTGCAAAAATAGGCGTCGCCTCGTAATTACTTAGTTTCAGTACGTATCGATTTTGGGTGTTAAATATGACTTAATACAATCATACGCAGTCAGATCTTCGAATATTTGCGTGAAACTTTGTACAAACATGCCTTGGACCACCTGGAATTGGCTCGTTCAGAAAAAAAATGGGGGAAAACATTTTTTCCTACGGAAATGCCTGACTATTGTTGACCACTTTGAAGGCCTGTGATTGGTCGGGCCACATTTTCGGTGGTAACTCCAGTCCAAGGTCCTCGAACAAAAAAAACTGGCGATGTCACCCTCTTCCACTGTTCATGGCGGTCAGTATGATACCAAATATGTGACATTGGGGTTGCTATTGCATGCGGCATTCATGACTGAGGACATTTTGGGTGATATGCCTGAACCAGCTCGTACCCCGCTCCAAAAACTGAGCTTGTTGGGAAATAAAAGTGCTATCAATATCATACCCGGCGAGCAATCCCATGGCCTAAGCATCTAAGCATACTATTAGTATAAACAGTACAGTACAGCAACACCAGAACGAAAGGTTAACGAGTGCGGGTTAAGGAGCCCGATCACTCAGGAAACGTTGTAGCCAAACCTCTATGGTAAAACACGTCGTCTGTCAAAAGCGCACTCCGGCGTGCGCCTGATAAGCACGCTCGGCACCACCGGTGATGCACCTATATTACCGTGGGGCGATGCCCACATCTCTCGAAATACAACTCTCACGCCAAAAGTCTCTTCGCCGATATGTTCCCTTTGCATCCTACCGGCCATTCACGTGGATATCTTCAGTGTTGAAAAAAACAACTTGTTTCGTTTTTTATTGCCCGAAGCTGCCCGAAAGGGGAATTGTATTCCTGTGTGTGCGAGGGCGCCCCTGAAAAAGAGAAAACGACACAGCACGCCTCCAGAGGTCAGAATAGAAAACCAATCGGAGCGTTGTGGTCACAGTGTTATACCGGTAAGTTATAAGCTCAATTTGGGCAGGCGATTGGTTGGTCTTTTACCAGTAGCCCAGCGGACTATGATATGCCTTAATAAATGGCGTCGTCGGTAGGACATGATTCGTTGGTTCGTGCGTAAGAATATCACGGCCACCATGAAAACGCGTTTTAAAGAACAGCGAATGTCCTCATGCCAAGAATCTGAAAAACACTTCGGCATCCCCAGAAATTGGAACCGCGTGTTGGTGACACGCGTCGACCCGTATATCCGGTCCGTACCAGGGGGGGGGGGGTGTGCTCGATATCCATGCATGGCCGTAGTCGTATGACCATAGACCCTCGCACCCCTACAATGCCGGGACGGAGCATGTCGGATTTTCACCGACCAGACAGACATTGCTAGTACCAAGCGTGAAGCGCCGTGAGGTGTTCGGCGAGTTGCAAGAAGGTTGAGCGGCACCCTACGAAGAACCGCTGGTGAGGCGGACTTGCATTTGGATGACAGCTTCAATGAGTTAATTTAATTTCCGGTGTGGCCACTTCCAGAGACAGCAATGGAAGTCCTATGTAACTGCCTCGTAGGTGCTTTACCATAAACACTACCTGGCACGTGATATAACCATCCCCCTTGTGCGGAGTAAAGGTTCTCCACCCCTTACAAATTATCTAACTCGACCGCCAACTGTGATCGACCGCCAACGAAAAAAACAAAAACGGTACCCTGGACGTCTATCTCATGTATATAGTGAGCGGCATGTTTTACAATGGTGTCGTTGCCAACCGACGCCAACCCAATCCATGTATAAAATAGCGAGGGGTTATTATACGTATACGGTACCCCCCCCCCCCCCTCGCCCCTGGAGAAGTATTTTATATGGTTCCTTAGTATTAGTTTGTATCGATACTATTAATACTAGCCCATACCATTACAGCAATATTTTTATACCGCCGTGCTACGTATGATAATTGTTGTTTATCGTATGATCACATCATACTGCTGTAGCCCCACCTCCTCTGCGGGTTGTATCGTGTCGGTGCGCTGAAGGATTTAGGAAAACAAATATGTTGACCGCGGTAGCATCCAGGGTGGTCACTGGCCTATATATATACTTAACGAGGAATATGTAGAACACGCGCCGACGACTTGCAGAGCTGAGTATCAACTAATATATAATATAGATGGATAGATAGATACCTGGTAGGTCGTTTACAAGCTGAATTCACAAACACCATATTATACATGAACCAGCACGCTTGACGAGCGTGTGTGGCGTATCTTGCATCACGCAGCTCGCAAAGTTGAGTTTAAACCATGCAATCGCTCGTACTCACAGCTGACGCTTTGCAATGTTATATACAAATATTGGCGTCATCGGCAGCACATGGGTTGCTGGTCGTGAGTCGTGAGTTCGAATCTCACGTCCACCATGAAATCCTATAAAGCGAATCTCCTGATGTCAACAGTCAAGAATCTGAAAACATCTTATGGATCCCTAAAAACTAGAACTGGCACGCGTCGACCGGTATATCCGGCCCGTTCGTTCCAGGGGGGGGGTGTTTGTTAGCTGTAAATAAGGCTTAGTTTGGGTAAGCGATTGCTCAACGGTTAGTTGACGGTACTCGTAGCCCAACGTACTAAAATGCCTTAACATTTTCATAGGAAACCGTTATGTCTACCCGTCGACGTCCAGCACACCCAGTGTCCGTGCCGATGCATCATATATACTGGTATATACGAATATATATATTCTTATTATCTCTGGCATCCGACAATATGTAGCATGAGCTTCAACGCTGATCACTTATAGCACTACCCGGAAGAAGAAAACCACAGACACGTACGATATAAAATAATAGAGATTATTACGAGTATGTTGTTTTGTTTTTGTTTCCATCCCATTCGTATTTATTATCTTCGCTCTTATTTACTCTCTCCTTCCTATTCATAGTCGTAACTCGTATCCGGGGTCACAAAGTAGGCTCTTCTCCCTCCTCCCCCACTACGGTTCGTGCCTTGCATTTTTTATCGTGAGAAGACTTCACAGCCCTTTCTTCCCTCGTCCACTCGCATTGAAGTGTGCGCTTACCCACGCTACTAGGCGCTCTCAGCAGTCGATTCCGTTTTATACAAGCTCTGGTCACAAAACCACTATTATTATAACAGCTTGGTTAGGTGTACTACATTGCAATGGGATGGGGGGGGGGGAATGCACAGACACAGGTAGTAAGCAGAGTAGACAATGCAATATAATCCTATGTACGACAGGCATGACATACATATGTACAAATGACAGCAATACCTACGAGTTGAAAGAGAGAAAAAATGAACGAAAAACAAAACAAAACAGAACAGAATAAAACAAAAAGAAAAATGAAGTGTCGCCCCCCCCCCCCCCCCCCCCCGCCGCGGAGATGTGACAGACAACAAACAAACAACAAATGAAATAAATCATACAAAATATATACGAAAGGAAAGGACAGGCAACCGAAGCACAACAAACAAAAGCACCCAGGCAGACGCACGCAGCAGTTTGTGGTACCGGTAGCACAGACAGGTTTTACCTACGTACTGCTGTATGGTACCTCGCTACCCTGCCTGCCGTCTCGTTCCTGCTTTGGTCAACCGCAGTTTCCCTACGACCGTTTCGTGGAACCAGCCCGTAGAGCTCTCCTGTCCTGAACAACGCATCAAGCACGCGACTCTTGACGTATTCATTCAAAAAAGATATACTGCTGGTGAGATCGAAGAATTCGTTGGAAAATATTTTTGTTATTGTAAGTTGTGTATGAGTGAGTGATACATATATGTGATACATACTTCCATCGCGCGTATTACGAGTTTAATATATGTATATGGACTCACGCATTGTACCATGCGAAATCGATTTTTCCTTTTTCTATCCTGTACTATTGTATAAATACTATGTGAGATACCACCGCCAGACGATCTTGAGCTCTCCGCACACGAGCGCCAGTGAAGCATCATTCAACCCAACAGGATCGAGATTGATGATGGCTTTGCCGAGGGAGCACTCTCCTTGCGGAGCACGAGAGACCAGATAGATAGATAGGTGTTTTGCCAGGAGAACTCGAAAGGTAGAAGGAGAAGGGAGGGGGGGGGGGGGGGGGGTAGGGATTGACAGCTACACCTATTATTATAGGTGTGTCATGTACGCCTGGTTATGGCAAACCAGCACGTACGTTCCTTCGGTCGTGCCCACGTCCGTGAACCATGCGCTATTTGCACAAGTACATACATGTGATACGTACCTGCCCTCAATACTCAGCACAGGACAAAGCAAACGAACGGTCATAATAAGGAGCCTTTGCAGTTTGCTAACTTTTCGCCGTCAAATTATACACGAGAGGACCGAGGAGGCTACAACAGCAGCAGTAGTAGTAGCAGTAGAAGCGGATTCGACGAAACAACGTGTCACCTTCGACAGCATCCCGCGAAAAAAAAGAATACCAAGACTGCGATGCCGGCGTATGGGCTACGTATGACCCTTTTTTTGGAGGGTCATAGCCCATAGTGCCGGCGCGTCTGTCCTCGCTTTGAAGGAATACCATTGATGACTGATGACTTACTTTTATTTTTATTTTTTTGGGATAACAGCTGCTGCGGCTACTACCATTCACTACAGTAGTTTCTAGAAAAACGAAGCCTACAGCAGTTGCACCGTAGTACAACCGCTTTTTTTAGAGGACGTCGTTTCACTGAGCAATACGTTTTAGTTCGCAACTTCGCGACTTCGCAACTCCCGGATGACGCGGGGCGAAGGCTCACCCCCCCCCCCACGAACTCCCCGCCACCTGTATCTATCTGTGTCCTTTGCGTCTCCGTATTGTCTCACGCGGCCTAGAACAGCATACACGCACACTTAAACTGGATCGGACTGGATTGCTGGAAGAAGAAGAAGGCAACTCGTAGGACAAGCAAGCGTATATTGATCCGAAACTATCAATATATCTATGCTGTTTTGTTACTACACAGATAGATGGCGGGCTAGGGAACATGATGATGAGCGTCTGGCCCAACAATCCCCCACCACGCCACGAGCCATCAAGTAAGTGCCGTGGTAGGTCTCGAGAGTGTCACATAGCCACTTGCCTTTTGCGAGAGCTTTGCCGTTCCTGTGCGCGTCGTCGTAGCGGAGACCTGAGGAGAGTGCCGAAAAACAGAGAGGTTTAGCCTTCGAAATATGTTCGAGGGCAATCTGCCGCCGTACAGACCGCCGCTGTTTGTTTTGTTCCACCCGACGTTTGCATCGCGTTAATACTTGAATAAGTGTGGAATATATATATACCAGGTATGCGTATACTCTGTAATTATAAACCAGGTGAAGGTACAGTAGTATAGACAGCAGTAGTATTCGCATTTCGTCCGGTAGGATAATTCCGGGAAATTTACAGGTCACTTATACGTAGTGTGGTCAGGTTTGGGGTTAGAGTTAGGGTTAGGGTTATCAGCGCGCGTAAATCCGCCCTGCAGGGCGGATTTACGAGATCTGCCTCGCTTTTTTTATACTGTTTTTAGTGGGGGGCATTTTTTTACATATATATTTTTTTAATTCAGCACTAACCCTAACTCTAACCCCCAACCACGACATCGATTGGTATATCGTGGGTTGGGGTTAGGGTTGGGGTCAGGGTTAGGGTTATTAGTGTTAAATTTGAAAAAAAAAAAAGTGAAAAAATGTCCCACACTAAAAACAGTATGAAAAAAGCGAGGCAGATCTCTCATAAATCCGCTATGCAGGGCGGATTTATGAGCACTGACTGTATGTAGGGGTATAGGGGGTCTACGCCCGTATGTTGCCCCAGCATGTTGCCGGACGGTCTGTCAATAGTTATCAGTATAGAGTGCAATAGAGTCCGTAGATGCAGAATATTCTGGGAATGTTCCCCGTAAGAACACGTGGGAGAACAAAACAGGCCCGGCCTGCACCCTGTGCGCCCGCTTGCTACACAAAGCTACTATTAATGACTGTAGTATGGATCTCAACCATAGAACCGCTGCTACTCGTTTTTTCATAGCGACCTGCGATCTTGCGGTAGACTATTTTATTGTTAATATCGTAATAGTATTATATCATATATACGTACAGCGTACACCTTTTTGGGGTAAGTTAGCCTGTGACCACGGGAATCGACCGTGTCAAGTGTTGGATTAGTACGGACAGATGGAGGTACTGGATAGAGAGACCGGCACGGTTTTTAATGTGAAGACAACAACAACAGCAGTTCAGTGCAAAGCACGTGCGCGTCTTATTTGTTCGTACACACCCCATAGTCTATTAACAGCGATTGCTAAGTAAGGCTGAGGTCGGAGGTTCGAGTCTCCGTATGGAGATTTGATGTTTTTGGGTGATTTTACAAAAAGGGGTACACCCCCCCCCCCTATACCGTGACAAAAAGGGGGGCATCGGTTTTCGCCGCCGGGTACGCCTATGTACTCTGTCAAATCGACTCGAAATTAAAACCTGATGCGTTTGCCACACTCACATGGCATCCCCCTACCCTCCACAGCGTTTTTTTTAATATGTTTGGCGGGTGAACGAGAGCGATCAAAAGGGGGATGTGAGCATATCCCCCTTTTTGTTATGCCTACGCGAGGGTACCCCCTTTCCATCTACTTAGTTTGGGAAAGTCCCCCTTTTTACGTAACGTCCCCCTTTTTGTCACGCTGCGGAGAGATATCCCCCTTTCTGTGTCAAAAAGACCACGGGCAAGTGACCACTCCATGTTCTGGTTGCTGTGGCACGCCCAACAGACGACGTCTAAAGTCGAACAACGGCCCATACCTAGGCAAATGTGGTCAGCAGATCAGTATAATACGTGATGTACATACGTATATATCACAAATGATTCCGTGAGTATCTATGGGGGATGACAACCAAAACAACCACCAACATACATACGATACGAGTACACGTAAATATGTACGTATCAAAGGATAGTAGTACTCCTCTGGTGCTACTGCTGGCTGCTGTACATATATGTAGTCGTGCCGGTACCGCCGTATACGTATACGCGTATATCAGGTACGTACCATGGCGTAAAGGAGAAAAGAGTCTTATTGTACCAGGAAGTGAGCTGAGCTGTTCGGTCAGAGTGATGGCTAATATATGACTATGAGTATCCCGTTAATGCGCTGGGCCGTTGGATTGGTGTTGATGACTGCCTCTTAAACGATAACCTCGCCGCCGGTGCCTGGTAGTGTCCCCCCTTTTGTTACGATATATGGAGGTGTCCCCCTTTTTGTCAAATGCCCATGTTTTTATGCTAAAATGACACCAAGTAACTGTCGAGAGGCGCCTATTGTTATATTATTAGTAGAGCGTGGGTCAGGTACGCATAATTCGACGAGAGTCGACGGGGGAAGGAAGTGCTGAAATATTCTCGCGACAAAAAAGGCAAGACACGCACGACTGTAGTAGTGGGCAGGCAAGAGAAGAGCCTAAGCGTGATCCCGGCTCTGAGTTACGCCTGAACAGGGAGGGAGAAAAAAGGAAGGGCAAAGATATATGAGATGGGGGGGGGAAATATATATTTATATACTCGTACGAAGTATATATAAACATTAAAAACAACAGCTGGGAGATCGAGGATTTCGTGTGTATACCAGGGATAACGTTTCCAACGTAACGGGTATAATTACGCGCAACAAAAAAAGTCCTCCGCACGTAAGTCGTTTTTATTGTCTGGTAATATGTATCATCATGAAGCTACAGTATATATATGATACATCAGGTATATAACAAGTTTCCGCTTGTAGTTTACTCCTTGCTCGCGCGGCGTTAAAAGTTAAAAGTTCACTAAGTTCGTGCGTTGGCGTCTTTGTATAACGGACGAATTGAAGAAAAACTGTGGAAACCCGGAGATTGTTTTGAATCATCCCGATATTTTGCAACTGCCGTGCGTAACTATTAACTGCAAACAAGCACCACTGATTTTCGCTCGCTTACGCGAAAGAAACCTTTCTGTTTTCTCTTCTTTTATTCGTCCCGTTTCTGATATTCGCCCGTTATCTCCCCCTCTTACATATTTGCAAGAACGGTGGGAATAAGCGTGACAAACGCCTTGAAGTGGTCAATTTCCTAACTGCATTAAAATGCGGCGTTGGCGGTTTTATTTTCTGTGCGTGCCAGCAATAGTCTTCATATCGCTTTCACTTTTAAGCGATACGCGTCATCGCAAAAACCTTTTATTGTGGCTGGGTGAGTACGGTGTGTGGGCATGGGTTGGGGGGTAAGTGGGTTGCTGGGTGCGTCGGGTGTTGTGTGGACTGGTTAATCCGCAACCACCACGAACACCAACCACCACCAATATTTCGTTAGTAAGCGATGCGCGTCAGCAAAAACAACTTGTGTGGTGGGTAGGTGGGTGGGTGCGGGATGTAAGGGGTCAACTCGTATACCGGGTGCGGTTGGATGATGTGCAGGACAAGCTCGCCATGAGGCGGGGTGGAAGAAGAAAAAACCAAGTAGGTATCAATTAGTGGTGTGGGAGCAAGAGAACATTATCTCTGTACCCCGGCGCCCTGTAAAGGCACCCAAATATATTATCAGGCAACCCTTCCGGGGAACATGAACCCCGCCGCAATCTCCGTAGAGATACTCGTATTACCGTTACACAAGTCACACAAATCAGTACAATCAGACAATCAGACAATCATACTTTGGTACGAGCAAATCCCACATCCCCCCTGCTCGTTTCAAAGTCCTGATAGCCTTCGTCCAGACAAAATATCATGAAAAACATACGCACCAAATGCTTTCTATGATAACAATCTGAAAACTCAAACCAAATCAAAATCCTAACGTAGACTGGCTGTAAACCAATGTCTTCAAATGCTCAATAAAAGACTCAAATTTCGAGATAAAAAAAACAAAACTTGATATACCTCCCTTAGTACCGAAACTTAATATACCAGGGTGCCACTATCATCAACCAATACCCGAACACAACCAAATAAATGTAGAGTGCCTCCCTTAGTAACAAAAACCAGTCCCGAAAAACTAATCAATCCCAAAAAAAAACAGTAATTGTACTCGGAAAACCAAGAAATAACAAATCCCAAAAAAAGCAAGAATCAATCCCGGAAAATCAATAACCAATATCGGAAAACCAACAAAAATCAAGAATTGAACCCGAAAAATCAATAATCAATCTCGGAAAACCAAGAAATAATGAATGCCGAAAAATCAAGAATCAAACCCGAAAAATCAAGCTCAGCCCCCCTGCCGTGCCTCTCTGAAACGCAACCCCGAAATAACTTCGTAGTCCCTATCACATACTCTAAAATACCTAGTCATTGTTCTTACTGCGTTGGAGATGTTTGGCCGAGTCTGGGCTGAAAGCCACATCAGTGAGCCAATCAACTCGCGAAACGGCAAGCTCCCTTGTGCTTCATCCTTGTCAAATTCCGCAAGTTTCGTGCCAACAGGGAGCGGAACACTCTTACCAAACTATATCCCGTATTCATCCGCCAATTGTTCAGCGAATGTCTGCTGGGAAATCATCAGCATCCCCTTCTCCCAACCCCTCTCTTAGAAACACCCCGAATGCCAATGCAACTCTCCCAGGTTCTTCACTGGAACCATTTGGTCAAAGTCGCTGCCAAACCGGCCACACCTTACCTTTTCCCCTACCGCAAAAATATCATCAACATGAACTACTATAGTCATCACTACTCTCCCCTCATCCATCAAACTAAACACGCATGCATCAGCCAGGCACTGCA
The DNA here is from genome assembly GCA_008828725.1 of Saccharina japonica. Taxonomy (NCBI): domain Eukaryota; class Phaeophyceae; order Laminariales; family Laminariaceae; genus Saccharina; species Saccharina japonica. The sequence goes on from MEHQ01002928.1 coordinate 32,525, forward strand.
CAGACCCTAAAGCCAATAGGCACCTTGTAAGGTGAGCATGCCACTGCCTCGATGCCTGCTTGAAACCATACAAGTTCTTGTTCAGTCTTACTATCTTCCCTGACAATCTCCCGCAACCCTGAGGCAAACGCATGAATGCACTTCCCCCCAGGTCAGATTGCACGAAAGCCTGCTCAATATCGAAGTGGCACAGGTCAAGATCCAGCTCGCACGCCATCGCTGTCAATAACCGAACACTCGAGACAGCAACAGTGGACGCAAACAATTCTTCGAGATCGATGTTAACTATCTGCTCCTTCCTCACCGGTATAAGTTTCGCCTTAGTTTTCGTGGGCCAACCGTACTCACCAGCCTTCCAATCAAAAACCCACATTGCGTTGATGTAGTTATCCACTGATTGTTACACTGGCTCACAGGCTCAAACGTCTCCGCATTCAGAAATATGTAGAACTCCCGCGCCGTCGAATCCTCCCAAAGATGAGCGTCCTCCTACCGCATGTCCTGCTTGCGGCTCCGTGGGGCTTTGAGGTCAGAGGCGTAGCAATGAGGTACATCCGGAGTCTTGTAGGGCGGCCGCTGATCGCCGAGCGTGGTGTCGGTGTCCTCCCGATAGGAAAACACCGCCACCAACGTACATGGTATCCCCCCACGCCCCCCGTTTTGTGGTGTCCCCTCGCGGCTCCAAGCAGACCTTGACAGTCGCGCGCAATCTCCAACACCAGGCGGCTACTTGCGACGACCTAAGTCGACGTCCTCGCGCGTAGAGGTAACTGATATCAGCGCCGTCTTGCTCATCATCCTCAGCAGCCCGGCCTTATGGCGAAGGCCTTGATCGCTGTTCACTGGCAACGAGGGGTTCTCCGGCGTGGTTGAGAAGTGGACGTCCGGCGTGTCAGAGAACTGGACTGTCCTCGAACGGGTACAGACGGAAATACGCTGCGGCTCCGGCAGAGCGGCTGCGACAGGCTGGAGCGGTAGTGACGGCGGCAGCGGTTGCGGCTGGGGCGTTTGGGCCGGCGACTGGATCGGCGGTGGCGGCGGCGGTGGCTGGAGCAGCAGTGCTGCCGACTGGATCGGCGGTGGCGGCGGCGGCGGCTGGCGCAGTGGTGCCGGCGACTGGATCGGCGGTGATGGCGGCGGTGGCTGGAGCAGCGGTGCTGGCGACTGGATCGTCGGCAGCGGTGGCACGTAGCTGATGTTGAACACCGGCATTGCCGGTGCGGCGTCGTACACTGACCCCCCCTCGACCGTCGGCTCCGGCAATGACACCACGGGCCCACGGGGGGCAGTCCATACCACATCGCTGGTGTAGCAGACGCCGCCCGTTGAAGCCTTGGTCACCTTCACGGCGGACGCGGGGTGGCTATAGCCGTTGTTTAAAAAGAAACACGGAACCGATTGGACGTCGGATTTAGTTTCTGCGATCCACCCGCATCATGCCTTCCTGGAAGAACGGCACCACCTGTAGATCCGGCAATTGCGAGACGAACACCCCGTGCGGCGACCACCATCCGGTGTTGGCCTTGGTCGCGGAGCGGTTGAAACAGTCGGCAGCCCAAAGGACAGCCTCCACCCACAGGCGGTTGCCGTTGACGCCGATGTTGAGGATCCGGGCGAGGTCGACGCCCGGGAACAGCCGCGAAAACTCGCTACTAGCCGCATGGCCACCCTTCATCGCTCGTCAGATTGCGCTCTCGACAACCGCGTTTTGTTGCGGCTTACCCGGAGCCGTACACTCACGGCGGATCCCAGCAGAGTCGCAGAATTCAACGAAGATGCGACCAGTAAACTCCCCACCGTTGTCCGTCCGGAAGCAGCGCTGTTGCCCCATGGCGTTCATGTCCGCGATGAATGTATTTACCTACAGGTGGGCTTCGACTCCCTCCTCATGCCGCATGGCCGCATCCACCTCGAGGCGCTGTCGACGAGCATGATCAGATAAATTGACCCGCCTCTGGACGCCTCGTAGGGGCCAGCCAGGTCGATGTGCACCTTCTCCATAGGCCTCCCCACGCGCGATGTCGTCCTCCGCGGCACCCCAGCTCGCACGTCCTTCGCCTCCAAACATCCACCACACGGCTGCAGAACTCCCGTGAGGGTGATACCGTGCTGCAGAACTCCCGTAAGGGGGATACGTTCGTTTACGTGGGCGGAGACGTGAAAGTGGTTAACATCAAGACACTTGGAAGGTTTCCCAACAGTGAATGGACGCCTACCCGAAGCGAGTACAGCTGCAGCAGTCATGCCTACGTTCTCAACTTTAAAGTCAGTCACATGATCATTATTTTGTTTCGTTCACGGCTCGCCCTGTTTCATTCCCCGTCCCGACAGAAACAGTTTTCGACCCAGACGAGGCGCCATCAAACCGACGTCACTGGCAAGCCACAGGCCACCGTGGATAATGTTTAGACCACTCGAACCTAACTCTAGCCCCTGCCCCACGGTCAGCCACCAACGAGCGGAAACCGCGTCAACTAAAGACCCTTCCGCCTTCTGGCGATAATACCGTGCGCTCCACCCACCCTATTCCGGCCGCGCCGGTCCAGCAAGCCACCGACGCGGACAAACGTGGTTCGCCTTTCCGATCTCTGCCCGCCCTCCACCCCTCATCGCTTGTACGCGTGGGTGCTCTGGGATGGTGTCTCGCATGTCTCATTCACTGCCCGCTTTCCCGCGCTCCGTGACACTGCGCGACAACCCCACTCTTTCAGGTGGCCAGTTGGCCCCGTTCTGGAAAAGGCACTCAGCGTTGGAGACCCTGCTCCGCAAGACGCGCCCATCCATCGCGTCAGCCGACACGTCGAGACTAAGAACATGCTGGCTGGAGGAGGGGGCTTAGATCTACATATCGGCGCCCCGCGTGCAAAACGCGTGACCCGTCGTGACTTGTTGTTCCTAGCCTGGGGGATGACGCCCTCCACGGACAATAACATGCAACGGCGATGTAAGTCACACGAGCAGGACACATGAATGAAAACGGCCTCCTCTACCAGACCACGGCAAGCGATGGACACCACGCGCGCGCCCTTTCTACTCCTCGATGGCTTGGTAGGGGCCCCCTTCCCTCGTCGACTCTCTATCGGCAGTCTATTCGGGGTTGGGGTTATAGGGTTAGGTGTAGGGTTAAGGTTAGAGATACGTTGATAATTCGTATACATAACATGACGTCAGTTCTTAGGGTGGAAAACCCCAGCATAACCCCAAATAGTTGACCACATTCACCAGGTGACAACAGTCAGAGAGGGGCAATACCCCCCCCCTTCCCTATGTTCGCCCCCCCCGGACCGTTACGTAGGTACCAGGTACCGGTATACTGAAGTTTTTCGGGCGGGCACAGTATATTTCTACTGTACGCGCCACAAATGCTTGGGAGGGAACGGGAAATGTGACGAAATCATTGGAGAGGGGCAACGAGTATGCGTACTATTAATAGTATAGAGCTCGGGTATATGATCAAAGCGTGCTATGTATACAGCACATAATAAGATGTCTTCGTACAGCTTTTATGTATGGCCTACTGTTGCTGTAGACCCTTACCACTGCAGTTGTATCCCAAAAGACTATACTGTATATACGTATGGTCCATCCAGCACAATATTTCCAATGACGTTTATAGTCATAACTCATGAAAAAATACATTTTTTTTTATGATACAACCATATTCGTGACCGCAAAGACAAGAGGAATCGATGCTGAGAACGAGAAAGAAATTAAATTTCCACACTAAATTCAAGTAGTTATGCAATATTGCATCGTAAAACATCGAAAAATATTTCTGTAAGACTGGCCAAAGTCGACCAAAACCAGTCATTTTGGGCAAAATGATGAATATCTCACGCAATTATATCCATAGCTCCCGAAATCAGTGCTCAGAATTTGGGTGTGAAAAGTATTACCCCCAGAGAAACCAGGGGCGTGTTTACACGTTTTTTGCACAAAAGAGGCGAATTAATATATATTTTAAAAAACAAAAATCGTGAGAAGCTGCGGGCAGTGTTGAGCTTTATGACCGTGTCTCCAGATCTTCGAACAGCCCAACATAGCCCGAGAAACATGTACCCATAGGTTCGGGGGTATCTTGGAAATATTGTCCCAGATGGACTATTTATAACGTACTGCTGTACTTGTACTGTCCGATACTGCTGTAAGTACGTACGTACTTACGTATGGAACTTTTGGATTTATTTGCTCCCGGCTCTACGCCCAAACGTCCACGCTACGCACACCTGGTATGTTGGCATGTACTCCTGGTACCGGGTAGAGGGTAGGCTACACGCTAGCCCACAGCCCCCTGCAAACCAAGGATCCTTCAGCGATCCCTGCCAAGATTTGTATGCTCCCCTGCGCTCTGGGCGTAAATATAAGTATAGTTCAAATATCAATATGAAAACAAAGCAGGCCTCACATAGGAACTTTTGGATTTGCTCCCCGCTCTACGCCCAAACGTACACGCTACGCATATCTGGTATGTTGGCATGTACTAGGTAGAGGGTAGGTCACGCTAGCCCACAGCACCGTGCAAACAAATAACCCTTCAGCCATCCCTGCCAAGGTGTGTATGCTCCCCTGCGACTCAAAATCCCTTGCTGATAGATCCAGGATCAAACGCTCTCGCAGGCTCTGAAGATATTGTGGTACTTTTGTTGCACGCGATCGGATGAAAGCCCATCAGTTACGTGTGTCTTAACGCCGGCAGCTGAAGCCCAGATGCTCTACATATAGTTGTGTACTAGAGGGTGAAGCGTGGAAGCGTGGGCCTCGCGGCCACGCGCCGCGTAGCCCACACTGCACACCCTGCAACCTGCAAAACCTGCAAACTGCCAAAACCAGAAATCCCGCAAGACGCCTCCCAAGGTGTATGTGATCCTTATCTACGACCCGAAACCGCCATTATTGTTTGTGTGGTACTTTGCAGATCGTAGATTCTGACCACAGCAGTAGTAGTAGAATCCTAACGAACTAACGAACACCCCACGCGCTCGAGTCGCCTGAGATCGAAGCACGATGGGACGAGACAGCGAACTCAAGTGAAGACAAACAGCTGTGAACAGAGATAAGGCAAGGCAGTCGTATGAAACAGATCGACGAGCGAACAGCAGTGAAGGGAAAGGCATGGGACATATTTGGGCAGTAGACGTACTTACTCGTCGAAAGATCAACGAGATCACTGTAACAATAGTAGCGATCATCACTTTTGTATTCGCTCCGTCCTCCGTACGGAGCTTGCACCCACGAGTCTTGTAAGTAAGTAAAAAAGTACCAGTATCATACTACTGCTGTACTATTCAATACGTACAACAGTATGTGCATGCCAGGGGAAACCATTAACGTGATCGCCCACGATACGTATAATATGATACTCCTACTCGTACGAGTATCATGTTTCTTGTACGTATGCGCGGTATAGTTATGTATGTGCGACACTGTGCGCAGTAATACGGTATGTACTCCATCGCAAAGACACCCAGCCCACAGTACACCTACAGTACGAGTATATTTACTTTTACAGTATTTACGGCAGTCATGATGATTGCACTGTAGTCCAGCTTCTCTGTTCGTATCCGTGCTGATTACGGAGTAGTCGTACCGTATTTTGCAGGGTTTTCTTAATAGCACTTCAGGTAGATTTAAAAGATCTATAACGTTGCTCCTACATATAATACATAAACACACCGGTCCCTGATACTTTGGATGATACTACTGTACTGTACGAGTACTACAGCAGTATATACACCAGTACAGCTACAGTAGTATGTACACTCAGTGTCACACGTGGCGTCGGCGCTGTGATTATTCTCCCGGGAGGGATATTACTCGTTTTTAAAAGGGATCTTTACGGGTCACGACCCCAACACGCAGGTCGAGTGAGGAAGGTTTTGAAATATCACGGGTCGGGTCGAGTCTAGTCATTTAGGAGGCTTTCAAATCCTCGCGGATCGGGTTAGGTCACCGTTACCCCACTCGACCCGACTTGACCCGCCGTGTCCCTGACATGTTATGGACGATATCCGTTGTCACTATATACTGGTCCATCCTGTGCAATTTTTCCAATTCGTAGCGTTTTCAGTCATAACTAATGAACAAAAAACAAGGTTTTTAATTTTACAACCCTATTCGTGACCACAAGAAATAACAACAAGTTTCCACACAAAATTAAAGTAGTTACGCAACTATGCAAGAAGTAAAAACCTCCAAGACCGACCAAAATCGGCCCAAATCAGTCATTTTGGGTACGTAAAATGGTAAACATAACGCGCTTTTTCGTTTTACAGACAAGTTTTAAAATAAACCTGCGTGCATGGTTGCGATCAAACGTATTTCGTGCCCTCTATTTCAAAATATCACACCAAAATCACCCATGTAAACTGGGGGGGGGAATGCCTTCAAGATCGATCGTTTTACACGTACCTCAGTCAAATTATCGATTTCGTGAAAAAAAATGCCCAGTCGCGAACACAAAGAAATGGCGAAATCCGGTGTTATACTTTAATGTATGTGTGGGAAAATAGCATCCACTTAAATTGGAACAATACATTTACGTATTTCGCAAGCCCTACTCGTAAGCAAAATAATCCCATAAATACAAATCGAAATGCGTTAATATCGGAAAGGCCATGCGACTCCCGCCGCCTCCCGCAACGCCCACCTTACGTGTAGCGCCTGTTTTGTAGTTGTATTCTCCAACGCTGCTATAGCAATAGCGATCCCTTCGTGCCGCGGGTACTTTCGCCACGGACCCCGCCTCCCACCTATTGTACGCGGTTGGTAAAGCAGAGTAGTGGGTATTGTTCTACACTGTGGGCAAGTGCACCTTCTACATACTACGAGCACTGCTGTTCGTGCTGTCGCACTTTGTTGGTATTATACAGTAATAGTGTTGTTGCATGCCCTCTGCGTCCCTATTAGGGAGGACCATAGTAAATAGGACCACATTTTGTTACTAAAAATAGTCAAATATATAGTTTTTTGTGTGCACCGTAGGTCCTATTTACTACATTAGCCCACCCCGTAATAGTATCTACTGTATGTTTGCGTAAGTCCCTCCTCCTGCAAAATTCCAAACTTCCCGCCCCTACACCAAGAACACTCTTATCAGGCAGGGAGGGGTGCGGTGTTCGAAATACAGAAGACGCCGCTAAAAGTGATGAATGCATGAATGACTTGGTCGGTCGGTCGGTCGGTCGGTCGGTCGATGGACAATCATTTTCCCTCCTCGAAGTATGCTTGCATATGGTGTATAAAGTATTTACTGATAACGCCGTTAGCAGTGGCTGTCGATTCTGGCATCCATACAGTATAATTAAAGCTCAATACGAACCAGTTGCCGTGAGTGCTGTGCCCGGCTGGTTCGTTTTACACCTGGCTTCTATGATTCCCCCGCCCGGCTATAACTTTAAGCATAGGCCGTATTTATCGATTTTGGGGCAGTGCACGATATAAACCACTGAAATACCAATCACATTTGCGACGGCAGCGCCGTGTTGTACTTACGCCTCCTAGCCCTTGACGTCGTGGTGTTCTTGAGCAGGTTTATATTCCATCGAACCACTCTGGTTTCGGATCGATCTTCAATCCGACCCCCCCGCAACAGCGCGCCACGCGAGGTCCCCGCCCAAGAGCACCGACAGCTACAGCACCCGTTCTCGCTCTGCGCCGCCAGAAGCCCTTGAAATCAAAGGGTGAGACGGTTCGATAGGAGAAATATCACAAAATTAAAAATGACAAATATTGGTGGCCTGGTTTTGCCGTCCACGTGTTGTAGCCCACTGTATTCCTCATCCTTGACCCTCAAGTATTTTCAATGAAGTGTAGTCCGCTGTTTGAGGGCCCGAAATGTGGACCGCCTGTCTCTCGTCAGAACGAGGTATTTCCAAAGAAGTGAATGAGCTGTCGTAAATTCGGAAGCGACCAGATCGCTGTGCATCAAAACACCAAGCCTTCCCCCACCAGCGATGCATTAGCATGGTTCAAGTGACGAAAGACGAAGACGCGGAAGTGGACGGTGGTACTGTTGTTGTAGTCCGTGCCCCCGAGCTGCCGAGAGCACCACGCCAGCAACGCGTCATCCATTTTGTGGCCCCCAATGCTCTTTTTTCTCTAGGAGCGAATCGTTTAAGCCAGCAAGAGTTGATGTTGATATACGGCACTATGGGATATACAGTAGGGACCGAATGCACCAATGCAGCTTGGCTTTCGGTTGTCAGTACTGTAGCAGTCCCCGCACGTTCCTGGTATTTCCTTGATTGCCTCGCCCTACTACAGGAGTAATGTTCTCTTAGCAGAAGGGTCTAGGATGTAAAAACGTACCCTTACACAGGAACAATAGTGCCTCCTTGAGGGGATACAACACTGCTAGCCCTGCCTGAAGAGGTGCGAAACGCGCAAAGTACTGTACATTGAACAGAGCGAAACTGAATCACAAGCTTCCCTTTTTCTGACGCTTCAAAACCATCTCTACGACGTACCAGGTACCTCCGACAAGTGCCCGCCGCCCCGACCCGTGAGCGAGCCGACAGCCAAGAATGAAGCTAGCGCTGCCGTGGAGCATGGCCATCTGCGCGGCTTTGTGCACCCGCGCGACATGTGAGGTCCCCCCAGAAGCGTCCCCGGTGGGGGGGACGCCCTCAGCGACGGAGGCAGTGATCTCGGCGGAAGCGATGTCGTCGGCAGCACGAGATCGAACTGCGATAACGAGGCAAGCTACGTGTACCGATTGGGCGTCCTGGGTGCCGCCACGGACCGACCCCGCGGTCGTGATGCAAGTTATAAGCAAAGCCTTCGTAGACGTGGAGCGAAACTTCATCCGGCTGATGGAGCTGAACTCGGCCTTCACACGCCAGAACATGTACCTCATGTGCCTTGATAGTGCTTCCGTCGAGATGTTTGCCTCTTTGGGTATCCGCTGCGTGCCGCTGGATGCGCTGCAGCTGAGCTCCGAACACGACATATGGAGGACGAGAGTTCGGGTCGTGTCGTGTTTAGTGAGGGCGGGTTACGATGTCGTGATGTCCGATGCCGACGCGCTTTGGCTCAGCGATCCCATGGAGTACATGAACTTGCCCGCTCACAGAAACAGCAGCGTCATCGCCTCGCGCGGGAATTTTCCCCACAACCTCGAACGGCTGTGGGGCACGACTATCTGCATGGGGTTCGTTCTGTTTCGAGCGACGGGGGCGGCAATGCAAATTTTCCAGGACAGGATGGAACGCTTGGTGCTGATGACTGGCGACGACCAGATATCGGCCAACCGCGCGGCGCTTGAGCTGGGAATTTCCTGGGATGCGGACAGTGATATGCGCCTAGAAAAAAGCACGGGCGTTGGGAAGGGGACCATCGCCAGGTTGTCGGGAGACCATGGGCCGTTCGAGGTGATCTTGCTCCCGCACAACAAATTCACGCGATTTTGCACAAGCACGCCGATATCGAGCGAAACCGTGGTAGCACACTGCCACTCAAGCAAGAAGCAGTCTTTGAGACGGAGAGTTTCCTGGATGTTGGAGACAAACCTGTGGTCGATAGACGTGAGCGACCCTTAACCCACCGAGGAAAAGGTCCAGCCAGTGTTTTTGCATGCGGCGCTGTAGAGCTGTATACCCCCGCCACCTGCCGCCGCTAGAAGCACAGCCTTGTACAATGTTACCGGTGTATTAATGTGCGGTGATAACTTCGCGGGAGCGTACCAAGGAGAAAGAAGACACTGGCAACGACTGTGATAGCAGTAGAGAGGAGGCAGGCGGCGGCACACACAGGGTGGCACCGTCAGCAGCAAGGGGCGGGCACAACACAACACAACACAAACAAGAGGCGCTACTGAAATTACTACCGAGCACTCGGGTTACTGCACGTAGTCAAAGTCAATATTGCCCTCGCCGGGTAAGTTGGGATGGCGGGAGTTGATACGTAGCGGCGAGGGGTTATATGAGCGACCCGGTGAAACTAAAACCCGCTTGTTGAGGGAAGGTTATCGAGTGAGGTTGAGTCGCGTTCTGTCACTACTGCTGCTGCTGCTGTGTCGATTCACCCCACGGTAGGTAGGTTGGTTGGTTGGTAGGTAGGTAGGTAGGTAGGTAGGTAGGTAGGTAGGTGTTTTCAGTTAATTTTGACCTGTCTGAGGCAATTTTTTGTCACTGGGACCGGCTGAGCTCCTCAAGTAAGTAAACACTACCGGTTAATAGTAAGATACTTGTTAACTACTACCGTATATTATGTAGTATTTTTGTTTTTACTCGTAGGACTACAATGTACGTGCGTAGCGCATACAAATGTTGGTCGGGTTTTACGCAGAGCAAACATTCTTCGAATACTTGTTTGGGGTGACTTACTATTAGTATTGAGCTCTCTCCTCGTGTGCGGAGCTCAGAAAATAGTAAGCCGCCACCCCTATAAGGTAGCATTGCTCTGTTGGCACATCGTGTACTCGGTTTTGCCACCGCCGCTGGACCGGGTCAAGTTAAAAAAAAAAATCGCCTCTTTCGCAGGCAGACTGCTTTGTGGATCTTGCTTGCTGTACCCCGTTCAAAGAAACTCCAGGGGTGTTTTCGCCGATCGAGCCTGGCGTCGCTGGCGCACACGGCTCTCTGCCTATCGCCGCCGCTCTCGGAACCTTGGGGGACACTCGGGGGCATGCGTGTGATGATGTGATGTCGAGTTGTGGATGAAACGGTAGGGGTTCCATTTCCTCTGCCCAATTATTTTTTTACCTCTGACAGACTCGTCAATTGGGCAATTTCCCAACAATATTCTGAACCGGGTGTGTATTTTGCAAACGAAAAAACATTATGCATGCGTAGCAGCCCCTTTTTTTTCCATCCCATTCACTATCTTCGCCCTTCCTTTATCTCTCCTTCCTACTGCAGTCGTAACTCAGACCCTAACATGGTCACAAAGTAGGCTCCTCTCCCGCCTCCCCCACTACGGTTCTTGCCTTGCATTTTTATCGCGAGAAGACTTCAGCCTTTTCTTCCCTCGTCGACTCGCATCGAATCGTGCCTACCCACGCTACTATTAGTAGGCGCTCTCAGCAGTTGATTCCGTTTTTTATTTGTCTTTGCACATAAACTCAAAAGTCCGACCCACGTGAGATTCGAACTCCAGACATCAACGTTTAGAAGCGTTCGAGGGTACCACTAGACCATCGGTGCGACCGATAATGGGAGTGTGCATATAGTACCGGTGAAGCATAGAGCTTTTCAAAACCAACCATTGGTACTACCCCTCCCTTAAGCCTTAGCACGCGTCTGTACGTCAATTTGACCCCATGTGCAAGCACTACAGTACCGAGCCAGCAAACAACATATATACAGTATGTACATATATATATGTATATGGACAATGGGAAATCAACGTTCTGTGTACAATCATACGTCGCAATCATACGGTGCGGGAAGCAAACTTGCATCGATCGCACAGAGAAAACCAGCAGTATACCAACAAACCTATTATAAGTCGACGAGAAAAAAACGGCAACAACAAGAACATATGTATTCGACGCGGGGGGGGGGGCGGGTAGAAATATACCTGGAACTCGGACCCGACCTCGGGCGTCCTCAATAACAGCTACTACTGCTGTAACAGACTGGTGAGATCGTGAAACGGTCGCAAAAGCTACCGACATGCGGGAAGCACGCCGCGTACGAAAACGGGCACGCGAACCGAAGAAAAGCATCGGCCGAGTGCCCGTGGTTGGGAACGACGTCGACCCGTGCTTGCGGTCTGCGAAATGCCCTTCACCGGTTCACGGGGTCAGTTCGAGTGGGTTCGTGCCCCACCCCGATGGTGAACTTCGGGCTTCGGGTGCACCCGCCCTCCCCCCTTTCGCACCGTTTCACATTTCCACGAGTATCGCGAGCACGGGCCACTTATAAGGAGTCGGTCGCCCCGATGGTCTATCTAGTGATACCCTCGAACGCTTCTAAGGATTGATCTACGGAGGTCAGGCCCCCCACGTGGGTCGGACTTTTGAGTTTATTATTTGCAAAAATAAATCAAAAACGGAATCAACTGCTGAAAGCGCCTACTGTACGTCGTATTAATAGTAGCTTGGGTAGGCACAATTCGATGAGAGTCGACGAGCGAAGAAAGGGCTGAAGCCTTCTCGCCATAAAAAATGCAAGGCACGAACCGCAGTGGGGGAGGAGGGAGAGGAGCCTACTTTGTGACCCCAGATCTGAGTTTGCTGCGTCGTAGGAAGGAGAGAGAAAATAGAAGCGAAGATAATCAAAGGGATGAAAAACAAAATTGGCGCCTTTTCTGATCATGCGAGGGGAGGTGCACGCCGCTCGTGTTTGCGCCTTGCATCCTTGTACTGCTCCTTCCTACAAGGAGATCCACACCGCTCGTGCTGATGCCTTTTGTTGTCGCTATTAGTTATACCATCGAACTCCGTCTCCATCGAGCGGTCAGTCAGTGTGGTCCCTGGATCCTGGATCAAGTTTCAAGAGAAAACCAAACTACTACTGGTGCATGATAGCTGCTGATTGCTGATTGGTTAACCTAGAAGTTTTTTCGTGAAGCAGGGTGTTGCAAAGTCGAAGAGGCGTTCTGGTTTGGACTTTCTTCTGCCTCGCTGATTCCGCCGCGTGCCTGCACAAGCCAAGCACAACAGCGTTGCAGGTTGATCAACTCTTCTGTGTCTGGAGGCAGCACACGCAATGTTGGCTGCAGCACGGACATGTCGGCGGCATCCGTCGGGTGCAGGGGTGCGGGTGCCACCCGTAATGGCCGCGTACGCCCGCCAAGGGAGCGACATCACCACGAGTTGCAGCGGCACGAGCGTGTACGATGTTTCAAATCACCTGCAATGTCGTCATCTGCACTCGTCCACACCAGCAAACCGAGCGGCCTTGCAAGCCCCCAGCTTGCGACCACACACTGTCTACGCCTTCTTCGGTCCCTCGCTTGCGAGTGGTCGGTACTACAGTAGCCTGCGCCCTTGGCGGAGGCGCCTCTCGCTCTGGGGAGGTCCGAGCAAAAGCGATCAGCAGCAAAGACCAGGTGCGGAAGGCGGTGGAAACGCTCTACAAGGGGGGCCTGAGGAGCTGGCGCATCTGGAGCAGGAGGTGTTGAAAACGCTGGCGGGTGTCTGCGAGCCGTGCACGGGCAAGGGGGTGGTTGCCCTGGGACTCGTGCAAGACCTGCTAGTCCGTGGTGAGGAGTTGTTGTTGTACGTGCTCTCGCTAACCTCATGCTGCTGTTGTTGTTTGTTTTATTATGCCCGTGGTACGTTTATTCGTAGGCGGCAACGTCGCTTCCGGTCCGATCGCAAACAAGCACACCTACCACTGCTGTACTGCTGTAGAACAGATCATGATCTGTAGATCATCTGTTGATAGTGTAGTTCCTCGTGTGCCCTTGTGAGAGGTTGTGCAGTATCTGCATAGTAGTACAGATCAAACCCAGAGAAACACATACGCTAGATCATGCAGGTTTTACGGCTCTCGCCCGGCATCACAAGCTAGATCATACAGATCAGGAATATATCCGTCCTGAAGGAACTAGATCATGAAGTAGGAATTATCTATATGATATGTAGATGATCTGTAGATGATCTGTAGATGATATGTAGATGATCTGTAGATGAACTGTAGAAGGTGGGGATACACCCAACCTGTGTACCCCCCGGTTTGACCTTCATGAGGTTCGCGGTGGAATGGGTACTGGAGTCTTGTGGCATTCCTGCCTGTGGTTGCATATGATAGAGTAGAATACGCCACTCGTAGTGTATACGTGTTACTTGTACGAGTACTGCTGTGTTGTACTGCTGTGCCAGTATGTACGAGGTATCATACCAGGTACGCGTATGGGATGTTTGCTGTGCTACTGTCGTCTGGTGTATACGGTGCGAGGATGCTGCTATGCTGTAGGCCCCAGTGTGCCATGTGTGGTTGTCGAACCCCGTTGCTCGTTGGTCGCTCTGCTGTCCGCCTGCGGTAGCCTTGAACGTTGAACGTTGAATGATTGGGTGGCTTACCGTGTACATCTACATCTACAGCAGTGGATCTTCCGAAGCATCGAAAACGGCCAGTGCTCCGCAGTGCTGCAACGCTGCAACGTGTTTCTTTGATGAAAATAAATGTACCGCAAACTGATCGTTGCAGTTGGCGTGACGGTGCGATGGTGAGTATTGTCTGGCACACATGCACGCGCGCCGAGTTTTCTTCCGGGAAG
>MEHQ01004517.1:0-28875 GCA_008828725.1 Saccharina japonica
TTTTTTTTTTGTGCGCCCTTGTGGTCCCCCGTAATATCGTACGTACCAGAAATTATACTGCTGTGGTGTTTTCTGTGTTTTCCGATGTCTGTCCGAACCTTCCTATCATACGTGCCAGGGTTTCCGAACCTTCCTATCATATCATACGTGCCAGGGTTTATACTGTTGCTGTGGCATTTTCTGATATATATTTTCCCCTGATATCTATCCTGAACTTGTTAAGTCTAATATGTTTGTGTGCGTACTGTTTTTTGCCCTGCCATAGCGGTGGGACTTAAACCGTTCGACCTGTTTCCTGACCTTATTTGTGCTCTAACTGCTTTCTACCCTACAACGGCTATATGGGATGAACTACTAAATAGTACCCCAACCAATCAGCATCCAAGTACAGTATGGGCCCGCCAACCAAAAAACGCCTTCGTACGTACTATGAGCAAGCCTTAGAACCTTATTGCGATACCATCCTTAAACAGCCTTGAGCATAGGCCATTACTTAGGACTTACAGTAATAGTGTAAACACTCGCCGCTGGGCACGATTTATTAATTATATTTTTCTTAGCGTCCCCCAAAAAGTGAGCCTTATGTTCTTATCAGCCTTAGAAGGTTATTTCTTATTCGTGGGCCTATACTACTGTACTTGCGCCCTTTTCTAGTTATTCGGTGTCCATTTTTCCGTGCGGGTAGCCATGCAAACCTCAACCTTGTCCACTCTAACGACACGCCTCCTCGGGCAAACCCTTCCCCGCTCGTCCATGTCCCCCAAGGGAGGAGAATATGCAGAGCGTCCCGGAGATTCGCTGGCTTCTCTTGGGCGTTGTGTTCACCGTCGCGATCATCCTCATATCTCAGGGGGTGGCCGGCATCCGCACCAGAATATCAGGCGCGGGTGGAAGGTGCGTCGTGTCAGGGGTCTACTCATTAGCCACATGTCATGCATGGCCGTAGTCGTATGTGTACTCAGGGCGGGGGGGGCGTCCTCATTTGTTGCTTGCCGTAGTCATTAGACCGTTGACCACGCATCCCTTTCGAGACGGAGCACCGTTCCTACTCGTCATAGAGGCAGCTCCAACATTTGGGCGCCCTTCATGGCGTTTTTTCCCCAAATATTACATAATAAACTTTTGTTTGTCTTATCGGGGGGAACAAAAAAAAAGTCCCGATACATGCCCCACTACGAACCATTTTCGAGACCGAGAAGGGGAGGAGGGGGAGAGGGGGGGGGTTGTTCTAAAAAAAGACAAGTAAAATATAACTTGAAACACTCGGTTTGTTTTTTCTTCGTATGGAAATTCCACTCCACTCCTTCGTTTTTCGGTATGGTCTTGGGAGGGGATTGTGGTGTCGTTTTTACGTTTCGTCCTGCTCTCCTGGGCGCGTCATATTACGGAGGACCATAGTAAATAGGACCAAATATTGTTAGTAAAAATAGAGAAATACAAAGGTTTTTGTGTGTACCGTAGGTACTATTTACTACATTAGCCCACCCGTGATAGTTTGTTTTATGATTCGGGGAGAATGGGGGGTGTACTCATGTCGTGCACGACCGTAGTCGTAGGGGGGTATATCATGTCGTGCACGGCCGTAGTACGTAGGCTGACCATAGGGGGGGCGGGGGTGTACTCATTCGCGCACGGCCGTAGTCGATATGACCATAGACCCTCGCATCCCTACAATGCCGGGACGGAGCACGTTGGGTTTTCACCAACCAGGCAGACATTGCTTGCACCAAGCGCGAAGCGCCGTGAGGTATTGGGCGAGCCGCATGGAGGGTGAGCTGCATCCTGCCAAGAACCCCCTGTGAGGCGGACTTGCATATGGACGACAGCGCTCGCATTTTTTTTTTTTACATTTATGGAAAATACAACGCAGCTGTGAAGTTCGAGATCCTCGTCGAATTCTTTCTTTGCAGGCTTGATCTGCTGTCGTTGATATCCTGTGTTGATAAAAAAACATGCTAGTTTTTCGTGTCCCTGCTTCGAGCCCGTTTCCTTGAGCCGCCTTTTAGTCAAGCCTCCCAGTGATCGTCATTGTAGAATGGTTCCGCGAGGAGGTCGGCACGAATCCCGGTCAGTGTACACAACGGGCATTGGGTACGGAGTTCTTTTGTGTTGCTTTGCCTGGTGTCTTTGTGGCGGCTGTTGACTGGCTTGAGGTTGATTTTTTGCAAAAACCGGCGTGCTTGCAGGCAACGTCAGGCTAAGCCAGGCTATAGGCTAAGCCGCTGTACCGCGTCCCTCTTCGAGGGTCTATGGTCCTACGGCTACAGCCATGCATGACATGAGTACCCCCCCTATCCTCCGCCGCTCGTCCTCTCTCTTCCTCCTGCCTCCCCCCTCCCATTTATGCCGATCAGCGTCCCCGTGCCTCGGTATGTCGAAGGCAATGTGACCCTCGACCTCACCTTCTTGGCGTTTTCCTACCTTTTTATATGTTTTGGTTTTATTTTTATTTCTCTTCTCAAGCGGTTCCTTTTCGTTTTTCGTTTTCATTTTTTGTTTTTCTCTCTTATGTTTTTCTTTCGCAGTACCTCCGGGCGTCTGGTGGGTCTCCTGGTGTGCATGGCGTTAGCTGCCGCGATGCTGTTCCTGCCCGTGTTCCACATCGTAGCCTTCGAGCAGATGTTCTACTTTGCCGGTGAGTAAATAATGATACCTGGTAGTTTTCCATCAATACAACAACAAAAAAACTTCGAAGTGAGATTCGAACCCGTGTCCTCAACGACGTCAAATGTGTGTCCTCGGCGACGTAAAAAATGTGAAGGCGTTACCTACTGCGCTATGGGGGTATACGATCGATCATTACCCAGCCCAGCTGAAACTGTTGCAGGATATTTTGTGTAGTTTGTCGCCACACTGAGCGACGACTACCCACGGCAGTAGCCAGGTGAAACTGTTGCATGATATTTTGTGTAGTTTGTCGCCGCGCTGAGCGCCCTCTCAGCGCGGACTTTTTGTTTATCCCGGGCGAGCCCCCCCCCCCCCTGCTTCGGAGTAGGAGGCCTCATCCAACCCAATACAGTATCACCCGGGTGATAAGATAACACCCCCCCCCCCCTGCATAGCCGATTATATCAAAATCTACCTTAGAGCGGCCATGGCTTAGAGGGGCACACACAACGAAAATTATGGCTTTTGGAAATATCTCGGGAACAGGTCTCGAGATCTTTCCATAGACGCTTCGCTCGCGGCGTTTTTGCACTCTCCCCGTTGCCGAGAAAATCATCTTGGAAATTCCGTCCGAGGGGGGGGGGGGGTTACTTTATCACCCCCGGGTGATAGCAGGTACAGTACTTGTCATTGGATCATCTGCGGCAGCGCGAATTTTCACTACAGTCAAGCAATTTTTTGAAGTTTTGTTTTTAAGCATACAAAAGGGTGTGCCTAAGTAGTGTTTGTTGATGTTCCATGTGTATGTATCTAACCAAGCGTCATCTTTCGGGAAAACCTGTTTGCCTCGAATTTTCGCCAGGCGCCGTGGGGTTCCTCCTGTACTTCCTCGTGGGGCAGGCCAGCCTGTTGTCTAGGGTAGTCGGCGGGGGCAACGTGCACAAGGCTGTGGACGGGGCGGGCAACAACGTGGTGTGGAACACGTACAGGGCGGTGCACCTGACCATCGGCCTGGTCATCATGGTCCCGATCCTCGTCGTCGCGTTCTTCCCTTTCATGACCCACTTCCAGGTGCGTCGATGTAACGCCAATTCAATGTAACACCGATTCGATGTAACGCCAATTCTTGCTCATCCACACGTCAGTAGCCTTTATATACCGTGTTCTTGACCCACAAATCGTACTATTAATAGATAAAAGTACCAATATATTTTACGGTTTTTTGTGGTGGTCCGCACATTTTTTTTTTCAGATTGTCCAAAACGCGCGTTCGATGCCGCGCTCTGGTCGAGCCTTAGCCTAGACTAAGGTTGGGGTTAGGGTTAGGGTTGAGTTGGGTCGACGGCTTATCGTGATTTGAATTAAAAACAAAATCCAAAAATACATAAAACTAGCAAATAATCATAATATTTTTGGTACGTTATCTGGTACGATTTGTGGGCTGAGGACTGGTAAAGGCGCCTCCGTCGGAGAGATAAATCACGATTGAGATCACGATCTAAATCTCACGATCTAGATCTCAGTCTCACGATCTAGATCCTAACCTGCCGATTTTGAGATGCTGTGCAGTGTTAGGGCCGCCCTAACACTAGCAAACCCCATATGTGCCAAAGCGATTTCACAGGTATTGTAACCCTCTACACTGGTCGAGTGTACTCAGTGCGTACAACACATGCTTTTGCAAATTTAAAGGGCATAGCTATCACCAGGAACTGGTACATACTATTTATAGTAGACCCATACAAACTCCGCTTTGAGCGTGCTCAAGTGTCAGGCAGGCGGCGGCTACAGCACGTTTAAAGCTGCCGGGAATGCGCAGTCAAAAGACACTGCTGTGAGACGCGAAGAAGAACGCACTCTCCGTCCGGGCGCCGTTTCGAATATGGCCGTGGCGAATACGGTTCGTCGCGTCCGCTCCCCTTCCCCCCCCCTGGCCGTCGTCGTATCGCAAGAATTCTCCGATCAAACAAGCCCCTCCTTGTTAACCTTTCCCCCCTCGCCCCCAAAGAGGAAGGGGAAAAGAGAGGTAACTTTTTTTGTGTAATAGATGGAGAAAGCGTCATGAAAGCCCAAATGTTGGAGGTGTCTCTATTAATAGTAGGAGTAGGAACGGTGCTCCGTCTCGAAAGGGATGCGTGGTCAACTGTCAAATGAAGTAAGACACGTAAGTGAAATCAGTACGCGCGCTACCCCCACCCCCTCCCGTCCCCCCACCCACGCGCTCGATCCCATCCCCCACCCCGTCTTCCGCCCCCTCCGTGGTTCGAAACCCCAGACCCGAATGCTCTTCAACCAGAACTTCAGCGCGCGATTCACCTCGGCCAAGCTGTTCGCGATGGAGAGAGACAGGCAGCAGACGCGGGGATGGATTGCCGACAAAGGACAGAGCCCGAAAGGCTCTACTAAGGGGGAGGAGACGGCTAGCAAAACGCTTAAATCCCCTCCCTTGGGGCCCAGCCAGGGGCGGGGGGGGGGGTTGGTTCGGCGTTGCCCCCGACCCGTCGGTCCGCCTCCGTTGATAGGTCCTCCAGGACCAAGGGGTCGTGATGTTTTTTTTTTACGTTTGGGCATATTGGCAGTATGGGTGTAAGAAGAACCCCTGACTTTGAGCGCCCAAATGTTGGAGGTGTCTCCTTTAGGAGTAGGTTCGGTGCTCCGTCTCGAAATGCATGCATCGTCAATGGTCAAAACGACTGAGGCAAGCGGCGAAATGACTGAGGCAAGCGCGCACTGGTTAAACATTGTCGGGGCAATGTTGCTGTACATGCAGTATAGGCCCACGAATAAGAAATAACCTTTTAAGGCTGATTGATAAGAACATGATATTCACTTTTTGGAGGACGTTAAGAACATTGGATTAAGAAATCGTACTCAACGGCGAGCGCTACACTACATCCTACATACTAGCCTATGCTCCAGGTTGTTCGAGGGTGGTGTCACAATAAGGTTCTAAGGCTTGCTCAGTTTACGTACGTACGTACCTGGTAGGCGTTTTTTGTTGGCGGGCCCATTCTTTAGTAAGTTGTCGCACACCCGCTAAAACTACAGTTTTTTTAGGCAATAGTTTCTGCAGCAGGTGTAACCGTGGAAGGCGTTGGGAGCACCAGCTGCGGTATGATAGTAGGTTAGGCCGCGCACCCTTCCCCGGTTTGCTTTGTTGGGGGCAACAGCTGCTGGGAAGGTTGTGGTTGTGGAGGTGGGAGAGTGCGTTCATGGAGGCACGGAGCGTGTCCATGGATTCGCGGAAAATTTGCTGGGTGTGCGTGGGGCTCTGATTTGGCAGGATGCTTAGGGAGATTGCAATGGGCCTGGCGCGTGTGTGGCGTGTGGCGCCCGGCCCCCATGCTCTGCGCGCTTTCGGTGGGTTAGTCTTTGGCACTAGTAATAGAGATAGTTCGCGCTTGGCACCGCCGTCGGAGTTAGTGTTTTTTGTAGTTTCAAAGAATAAACGCAACATCGACCGTCGACGAATAAACTCAACGAACGAAGGGTTGTCTTCCGGATCGACACGCAGTAAAAAAAAAGGCGTTACCACCAGTGTTTTGCTTTTGCTGTGCTGCTGTGTTCCCCCGCCGATACTGCGGAATTGATTGTTGTAGTTTCGCCGCTAAACACAAGGGAAAGGGACTGCGTGTTCGACTATCGCACGCAAAAAAGTAGTGACGGGCGTGATAATTTTGGCAACAGCACCAAGGAAGGCGTGCTTCGAATGTGGGTTCAGAGGTTCCAGGGGACGTATTCCCCCAGAAGGAAAGCCAACGCCGGGTTGTATTTCCAAGCCTTGTAGTGCGTGCCAGGTATGTGTTTTGTTCGGTGTTCTAGTGCATGTCAGGTCGTCTCCAGGGGGAGCAGCAGCTGTATAGTTTGGCGCCTACATACTCTGCGAGAGAGAGAGAGCGAAACATATTTTGAGTCGTACCATCGATACAGCTTTTTATTTTACTAACTCAGAAGAATTGTTTTTTTTGTAAACCTTAGCCTCCGGTGGACTAGGTGATGAGTGAGTGAGCACCGATCGATGCGAGGTTCGGCAACTGTCGGAGCCAATCTCTGCGAGCGGTGCCCTTGCAGAACCCCCCCCCCCGCGCATTGCGTGTGTGTATTTGTACGGGCGAGACCGATAGGAGGATTGAATGTAAACGTCATTATGTTGTGTGTCAGGCGCTAATGCAAGGCCTCGGTATGGTGATCAGGGGACACCGGGAAACGTTGTGGAGTTGACGTGGGAGGCATGTTTTTGTGAGGGTTATTGGTGCTTGTTATCTATCAGAGAGGGATTAGTTGTTTTTCGAGTGTGTTTTTCCCGCGGCGTGTCTAATGACCATGTATGTGGCCGCGATGAACGGTGTGTGTATGTGTGCGAATCGGGATGTGTTCAGCACTCCCCCCATAATCAACGAGCGCTGTGATGCCGAGCGGAGCGACCGTGTGTGTCCTGAGAGCGTCAAATTTCAGGGTCTCACCTCTATTGACTCCGGTTTTGCAAGCAAGATATTTTTTGGTGGCGACGTTGTGCAAACCTTGTCAATCACTCACTCCTTTTCTGGCGCTTCCTAGTCGCCAGAACAAACTTACTTGGAAAGTTTTCTGGAATCGCGCTATACGGTTTCGTATATACCATCTATTACATTAGAGGTTATGAGTGTCACCCGTCCATTCTCATTCAACGAAGGTGAATAGCAGTGTATCGCATACCGTCGCGGGCATGCAATACTTGTTTTTTTTGCCTTTTAGGGGTAGTGCCTAACTAAATTAATCTGAGGGTGGTCACTTGATTATAGTACAGGAGCTCTATACCCCACCCAAAAAACGCTTCTTTTTTTCATAGAAAAACTAAACGTTCAACCCGATGATGAATCCCCCAACCCTAGATATTGGAGGTGTTACTAACCCCCGGGGACCGGGGACGCCAATAACTTTCTCTGAAAATAAGTATCACCTCGAGCTCTATGTTAATTTCGGGTAATTACTGCTATTATACCGGGCAACACCCATCCCTTTGGTCACAATATATTGAGCCAAAACGTATTATACCACCCCTATGATCCCGTGGGATGGGTCTGATTTCTTTTGGCAAAACGCCAAACGAAACGGGTGGTTGTATATCACCGGAAGCGGGCGATACTGATAGTTCGCATTCTGAAAGGTGGAAACAAGCGGGGGTGGTTGAGGGGGCGATATTCGATGGCCCCAGTCGCCCCGGGGGCGGGGATGACGGCGGTGGTTTCCCTAACTAGGCTGGGTATAGGACGGTAACAATAAAATTATCTTGAACTTACTCGATTTTGGCGGATCAAACGCGGGGGGGGGGGGAACTCCCGGGCTACCCATAACCAAACGCAAGAATCTGAGCGTGATGCGTGGTGACCACGAGCTACTAATTTTACAGGGAACTGAGCTATTAATAGTGTGAGAAAGTCATCAGCATTATCATACAGTCAACGCGGTCGAAGCATCACACACAGCTTGCAACGATGAGTTTCGACGAAAATCCTCGATCTCACAGCTGTTTTTTTTTTTTTTATTTCCCAAATACATACAGTACCTTAACTATACTACGTATTACGGCGGAACGTACTGTAGTAATCAAAAGCAAATATTATGGGGGGGATACATGGCTTTTGGGCCCATCGTGGATTATGATTACTACACTAGCCCACCCTGTACTACATAACGGACACAGCACCATCATCACAGATGTTAGGACCTCCGAGAGGGAACGAGCAGGCTACCCCCGGGCGCCGCCGGGCCGGGCCGGCATTCATCTCCTCGGAAGCGCCACCCCTTGTTCCAGTTGCCGCCGCCGCCGCCGCCGCCGCTGCTGCCAACAGCTTGACCCGACTCGCGCGAAACCCCGTCTAAGCGGCTGCTACTGCCACTTCCTCTGCTGCCGCTTGCGTCTCCCCGCGCAGGCAGTGCTGTTCGTCCGGGGCCTGTCCATTCCCTAGGCCTACGACCGAGCTGCTCGGCGGTGTCGCCCATTCCCCAGCTCGTCGGCACGAGCGAAGACTGGTTCCTGCTACCAACGCTGTCGCAAACGGAGGGTCGCTTTTTATCTGCAGGAGCGTCGTCGCCGGCCGCTAGTATCGGCGCGAAAAGTCTTATCCTCGCCGACCCGCACCTCTGACACTTGAGGACCCTGTCCGCGCCGCCCCCGCAACAGCCGAGCTTGCGGCCGCCGCCGAACGAGAGGATGGAGAAAGCCTCGCTTGGCGTCCCTGGGTGGGCTGCTTGTGTTCGGCCCGTTTGCCTGCTCAAGGGAAGGCCATGGAGAGGGGGAGGGGGTGTACTTCATTTTCATGCATGGCCGTAGTCGTATGACCATAGACCCTCGCATCCCTTCAATGCCGGGACGGAGCATGTTGGGTTTTCACCTACCTGGCAGATATTGCTTGCACCAAGCGCGAAGCGCCGTGAGGTTTTGGGCGAGTCGCATGAAGGGTGAGCTGCATCCTGCTAAGAACCGCCTCTGAGGCGGACTTGCATATGGACGACAGCTTCAATGAGTTAATTTAATTTCTGGTGTGGCCACCTCCTGAGAGGGGCGGGTTGCTGGTTTCGGGGAGCAGTTGACACGTGCGCTACGGTACGCGACGCCACTTAAGAAACTCGTATTCTGGGCGAGGCTCAAGTTCTTATTGTTTTGTGAGGCAGGGTGTCTTCTACAGTAATTTTAATATTAAACAAGGGCGTTCTTAAGTTTCATGATGTTTTGCTTCGCAAAGGAGTTGCTTCGCACGAGGAAGATGGTAAACTTCATTGGCTTTATCCTTCCAGCCAAGAGTTCACCTGGTCCGCCGCCCGTTGAGCGGTTTCCCACTCCCGTGTCGGCTTCGCGAGGATAATAAGCTCCTCTCCACAGCAGAGCTTCCGAATTTTCTTTATAAAACAATGTTCTTCGCAACAAAAACAATCCAAGAATTTTCTTCGTGCGTAACTTGCCGGCAAAAATTTCTTCGCACAAGGAAGAATTTTCTCCGCGGAGAAGAAATAACATTTTTCGCGAAAAAAGGGGGGTCTACGCCTACTTAATCCTTCTAGCCAAAGAGTTACTGTAATTCACCTTAATCGTCGCCCTTGAGCGGATTCCCACTCCCGTCGGCTTCGCGAGGCTAAACTCTCCACAGCACCAGG
The DNA here is from genome assembly GCA_008828725.1 of Saccharina japonica. NCBI lineage: Eukaryota > Phaeophyceae > Laminariales > Laminariaceae > Saccharina > Saccharina japonica. The sequence continues at coordinate 9,742 of MEHQ01004517.1, forward strand.
GCTCCCGTTTCCGCCGGCACTCCCAGAAACACCTCGCCTGGTCCCGGGTGCGCCTACTACATCTCCCTGTGAAGGACAAGTGACGCATTCGCTGCCGCCGCTCTCTCTCGACGATAACGATGAGCTGTGCTTCGGGGTATCTCGATGGTTTCGGCGAAAAACGAAGTTGTGGAACGCCTGAGGAGGCATGCACGATGGCGGTAGAGGTGGGGTGGAGGCGGCGGGCCCGACCGCGGGACGAACAGTCAGATACCTGTTTCCTCGATTTCCTGTTGTTTCAAGTCGTGTACGTAATGAATGTGTACGTATGTCCAATGCGTATGTACGCCGATTTTTGTCTGTTTTTTTTGTTCACGTAGCCGCGAGCGATTTTGCTTCGGGTTGTTCTGATAGTGGTTAATATCTCCTTATGATTTGCTTTGTCCTTGCACTCCATGAACTATTGGAGCCTGGTCTGTCCGTGACCCACGGAACTAGATCATCGCGACGAGTTGATGTGACAACAGCAGCAGCAGCAGCAGCGTGTTTTAGAGCTCGCGAAGGTGGTTGGGAAACCCCAGTGCGTTTCAGAACGCTACGAACCAAGTTTCGCCCTTAGGGAAGAAAATCCTGACAACCGTCAAAGCATTTTTTCAATGTCTTTGTGTCAGGTGTCGTATATATATACCAGGTGGCTACAATTTGGTCCCCGCGCAGTTAGAGTCGGGTGGGAGACCAGGACAGCGGGCACTCTGAAGGAAAGGAAAAAAAAAACAAAGTGGAGTCAGTTGAGTCCGGTTTCCCTCACATAGTTTCTTCCTCTCTCCCCTCCCTATATTACTTTGTCCGACCGACTATTCAGGGTGGGCTATTGTGGTGAGAAGAGTAATCAGAACCCACGATGGACCCAAAACAAAACAGGCATCCCCGTATGTTTTATCACACCATATTTTGTTATGATTCTTACGGGGGACCATAGTAAATAGGGACCTACGGAAGACACAAAAACCTATATATTTAGCTATTTTTACTAACAATATTTGGTCCTATTTACTATGGTCCCCCGTCATAGTCCTGCCGGCGACGCCAAATGTGAAGATACGCCACGGCCTTACGGCATGGGGCAAGCCCGACGGTATGGGGCAAGCCCGACTACTGTGCAGGTTCACTCTGGTTACTCTTGATCACTCACGCTCGTGCCTGCTTCATATCATTAGCGGTTCCTTGCCTCTCCAGAAGCCAGAAGTTCCGAGCAGGAGAGCAAGTATTCTTCTCCTCAGAGGAATATAGAAATAGTAACGCCTCCACAACAATAGAGGGGAAACGGGGATATCAATAATACCATGACAATGTTCCTGCGTTGTACCTGATTACCCAAATGTCGGTCGACGCGTTCGGGTAGCGCCCATTTTTTATGTATGAGGCCCCTTCTCGCTAGAGAAGAGCTCCATGCCCCAAAACCAACAGCCGACTGCGGTGTGAGAAATTAAACTCACAATTATTTAACACTTTTAGTGCTGCACTGCACAAAACCCAGAACCTTAGTCTAATTCCAAGTGTTTTGTGCGCACAACGGGACTGCGCCTCTACAAGGGACTATAAGGCCGATAGCCATGGGGCTAAGGTATCAAAATTGAAAAATTTGGAAAAAAAAACACACGGCAATCCAAATATACTGGGCACAGTAGCCCCTCGGTTGAGCCAAGTAGCCTTTATATGCCGTCTTCTTGACCCACGAAACGTACCAGATAAAGTACCCAAAAACATGACGATTTTTTTGTGGTGATCCGCACTTTTTTTTAATAGATTTGTCCAAAACGCACGGCGAAGCCGCGCTCGGGTCGAGCCTTAGCCTGGACTAGAGTTGGGGTTAGGGGCTGGGTTGGGGTTGGGTAGATGCCTTCTCGTGATTTGCAACCAAGAAAACAAACCTTAAAATACGCAAAACCAGCAAAAGATCGTCGTCATGTCTGGTCCAGAGTATAGGACATCTATAATACGAGACAGGAAATCTGGTCCAGGCTGGATTTCTTATAGTGAGAGAGGGTGCTTTCTACACTAATTTCAAGATAACAACTCCGGTATTGCTTATATTTTCCTCTAAATCTCAGGCCTGGCTTTCTTGTTAGCCTGTTTCTTATTTGGTATCCCGCACTGTACTTTTATCTGGTACGATTTCGCGTACTGAAGACCGGTAAAAGACGACTCGGTTGAACAGCCCCCCGACAAGCGGAAAAGGTGACTGGGCTCAAAACGTGCAGCCCCTACAGTACGCGATATATGTTAAGAATCTCTTATTTTTGGCCAAACTGGAATTATTTTTGTAAGACTGGGTGTGCTTCACACTATTTTCAGTACAAAGACGTCGCATTCTTATGTTTTCCCAAAAACCTCAGTCTCAAATTCTTGATGATCAGATTATTAACATCTGTCGCGTGCTGTATGTACCCTATCTCGGCTCTCTCCGTTTTTTTCTCTCTCTCTTTGCACCTTTGGGAACCGCGTCCAACCGTCCGGACCTTATCACTAAAACCGCTCATCACCTTTGGCGGTCGATCCTCCGCCGCTGCCGCCGCCGCTGCTGCCACCGACCCCCTGTCTCCGGAGACAGACCTCCCCGGCGGGCCCTTCACGGCACCACCCACCCGACGCCCCCCCCGCTGCTCACACGGGGCCGTCCCCAAGCTCGCATTATCAGCGGTCTCGTCAAACCCTTGCTCCGTCGCGCAACAGCGCCTACCCTCACCGCGGTCCGGCGCGGACACCACCCCCTCCCTTCCCAGCGTTCTTGCGGAAGAAGAGGAAACCGCGGCGTCTATCGACGGGAGGCTGTGCGACCGGGCGAGGAAGGCGTGCTCCCGGGTGGACGAGGTCGAGAAAGCGCTCTCGGAGAAGCGCCTCGCGTTGCGTCGCGGTTCGGGTACGGCGGGCGATGAGGCGAAAGGGATTGCCAGTTTTATGAGCCCCCCCCTCCCTTCGAGGGCCGTCGAAGGCGGCGAGGTTAAGCTGATGCCACTCATGATGGTGCCACTCCTGGCAGTGACAGGGGTGGAAAACAAAACAAAACAAACGAAAACGTTCGTTGAGTTTGTGGCATACATGGGGCGCGCGGGTTTTTGAAAAAAAATAAATAGGACACTTGAAAAAAAACAAAAATCTCGAAAGCTACCAGTACGTACGGTATGTATGTACGTAGCGAAAAAGTAGAGAAACAAAAAAAAGCCTTGCAAAGCTAGGTATAGCGAACGGCACGAACAGAGGTAGCTAAAAGAGCTTAGCTACGCGTAGCGACCGACTGCAAAATGCAAACTCCAACATGTTCCTTTGTAGTATCGTACCAGGCAATACACTATACCGGTCCTCTCGTAAGAAAGAGCCGCGACAAGAAACTCAGCCTGAAATTTCCGGGAAAATTAGAACTTCGGGAAAGGTTAGGTTATACTACTCTCACGGGGGGGCATAGCAAATAGGACCAACGGTACACACAAAAACCCATATATTTACGCATCTTTACTATTAATAGCAATATTTGGTTCTATTTACTATGGCCCCCGGCAATATCATACCCCTTTAGCCGTTAGTACATTTAGCGTGGAACACAACCTTTGTAAAAAAGTTTACATGATTTAACTTGTAACACATGTTTTCTGCTGGGCATGGATCTGCACTACGAGCACAGATCCTGTACAACAATTCATAACGGTAGGTTAGGATCTAGATGATCTAGACGATCTAGATCATGAGCTGTCCGATGTGAGTGAGGTATGATACCTGTATGTGTACATACTTGGAAAGGTGAAAGAGCAAATCGAAACGGAAGGAGGGCTCTACATGCCCAAGAGAGCAAAACAAACGATCCCAAGCGCGCACGATGCTGTCCAGCGAAAGTCTAATACCTACTCGTACAGCAGTGCAGCACTGCATCGTTTCACCGCTCTATGCATGTACCTGGCTTACGTAGTGTATACAGCCCACCTACCGCTGTACGTTTTAATCGTGATGAACGGGAGGGCTGGTGCAGGCTGGATATAACTTATTTCAGAGCGCGGGTGCCTTCTACACAGCACACTACTGCACACCAATTTCAGCACAACAACTCCTTCTCGCGTTTCTTTAGATTCCTGTTATTTGTCAGCCTTGCTTTCATACGAGTAGTGCTCAGTTTCTTACAGTGCAGTGCCTGGTAAATAACACTCGTGTACAGTACTCGTAGCCGTACGTGCCCTGTCCTGTACTACTGAGCTGTACTCGTAGTGGCAGTGACATCACTACGAACTCGTCGTGGACAGGCCCTGATGCTCTGATCCATCACACACTCTCAATCCCATGATCAGTGAAATGCATGGCATCTGACATCTCTCACAACGAACCTCTCCCGCCAGGTATATATCGTAGCCTAGAGCTCTGCGTACCGTACAGCGGCAGCAGTGAAACATTTGGTTTTCTAAACTAGTGACGGCAGGAGCGCCGGGGGGGGGGGGGGGGGATAAAATGTTTCGGGTCCCTACTATCTACGAAAAAATACACGCGCCCGGGAAATACGAGTTTATCGGGCAACTGCTACCTCCCCCCCCCCCCCCCCTTTTTTTTTTTTTCCCCCCCCCCCCCCCCACCGTGCTTGCCTCAATGACCCCTTCGTTCTGCTTTTATCCGCGCGCGCAGCTGCTTCTCGAGATCGCGCAGCAGCAGTGTTTCCATGGCCGCCACTATTTGTATGAGGCAGCTCTTGCGCGGTACTACCATCGACAGTCCTCCAGCCACCACCACCACCACCACCGCCGTGTTGTTGTGTTGCATCATCGACCACCACCACCGGTACACCGAACCCACGCTCGATGTCCTTCATCCTCGAGTCAAGCACCAAGCTCTCGTGCGACGTCGTCCTCTTGCGTCGACCATCCACCCCCTCCGAGGTCGCGAGCGAGGCCCGCTTGCGACGATCTATCCAGCACCCACCAGTCACCGCGTGATGATGGTGCGGACCGCTCAGATCGTCATATATCTCTCCGCTTCTCTCCGCACTCGGCGGAGGAGACACGGAAAGCTGGGCGCTGGCCCAACCAGAATGGTTGTTGTTGTGCTCGCTCCAGGGTCGCGTTGTCAGCGACAAGGTTCCCGTGGATGAACCGGAAGCTCCGCTCGCTCGAGGGGTGGAGGTGTGTTGCCGGGAGACGACTGTCGGTAGTCGAGCAAACGCCCCTCCTCCTCCTCCTCCTCCTCCTCCTGACGCTGCTGCTGCTGCTGCTGCTGCTGCTACTGCGCCTGCGGCGTAAAACGATGATGATGATGATGATGGTGTCTTTGCGTTCGACAGTCCTTGGGGCCAAGGAGTGGTTTCAGGCTCCGGGCACAGGAGCCTCTCCCAGTATGACATTTAAGTTGCACCAATAATGCGATGCCGATGTACCGCTGTAGGTACGGCCTCTGCTGTACGTACGGCCTGTTGGAGCCGGATGCCCGATGCCTCCCTACGTGCGAAGTGCCGTCACGACGAGTCCTTCATGATATCAAACCGAGACCGAGATCGTCGTTTTTCGCTCCTTTCGAACCAATAGAAACCTGACAACAAACCTGATGCTGGCGATCGCTGGAGCCCGATGCCCGATGCCCCCCTACGTGCCTGCGTACTACGTACCGTCACGACGAGTCCTTCATGATATCAAACCATGACCGGATCGTCGTTTTTCGCTTCTTTCGGACCAATAGAAATCTGACAACAAACCTGATGCTCACGATCGCCGACCGTTACAAAAACACGCCTTTTACAATTGTACTCCCCAGGGGGGATGTGATACACAACTGTGATGTATTAGGAGCTCTATTACCGTTAGCACTGGGTCTAACACCATACTTACAGAGGCTACTGCGGGTAACCCATACGAGCACCATGAGAACAACTTGCGTTGTCCTTGAACGAGAACTCTTGGTCCTAACCCCTCTTTAAAAAAGCCTCCACTCCAAATTGGTTCAGACTGGAAAACCTATTGGCGAACATTTTTTGCGAAAGGCCTAACGCTTAGCCCCACCAAGGAACAGGAACTCGGCACCATGTTTCTCGTCGACTGGTTCTACGGCATCCTCACCTCCCTCGGTGAGTGATGGCTTGTCGTACCCCCCCTCGCGCGGGCGTTGGCATGGTGGCTGTCCTTCCAGCCGGAACTTCTCACTATTCTTTCTTCTCCGCCCTGCGTCGTTCATCCACCCTTTTATAAAAGTGCCCCTTCCCTCTTGTCAAGCAAGCTCGGCGAGAAGATCGGCTAGAGCCTGCGCTCTGCTTCGTAACCCTCGCGAGCGACGTTGCTGCGCCTTGCCGTGCCTTGCGGACCCTTGACCGCGCCCGTTGACTGCCCTCCCTCGTGCGAAGAATTGCAGAGGCAGGCAGAGCGCAACCCATCTTCTGTTCCTCGAATTCCACCTGCCATGCCCCTCGGCAAGAGGGCTGGCTCCTGGTGTCTCGGTTCGTTTTACGTCATACTGCTGTTTTATTTCTCAGTTCCACTGTTTTTCCAGTATATATTTCTCTAGGTTTCTTACACCATCGGACATCCCCCCGCTTCGGGCTTGGGACGACTCTCCGTGAATCCCACGCCGCTGCTGTACTGGTGTGGTACACGCATGCCCGAAGAAGGGATACCCCGAAGCTGTGTGGCCTAAGCCACCCCTAGTCCCCACTCGATTTCCGAGGAACGAGGTTGTCGATGCTCTCTGCCTTGCGGACCTTGCGGCTAGACTGAATGCATGTCTTACTCGGAGGGCCTGATTCTTCTGCCTCTCTTGTGCTGGTTGGGCTGGGTGCCGGTGTACGGGCACACAGCAGCAACAGCAGCAACAGCAGTCAGTACTATTAATACATATTAATAGTAGTATTAATAGTAGTCGTGTATACCTGGTATCATACACAGCAGCAATAACTGGTGCACAGCAGCAGCAGCAGTATCGTGTCACATGCGTACAACCAAACAGTAAGAGTACGACGTAGTGTGTGGTCTTGTTTGTCCTTTTTGGCTATTAATAGACGTCTATACTCGTATGGTATGTCTGATCTGTACGCACGTAAGACGGGAGGCGAAATGCAAATGCGACAAGTATCTGCCAAAGTATCGCAAGCTGCTCGCGAGCGTAGTTTCGGTCCCTCCGTACGCTCTAACCAGGCACCTGTCATACTGGTACGTGGTATTGTATCGTAGCACTATGATATCAATGCGCTGTAACGATAATAGCGGTAAGCGGTAATAGTGTACAACCGTTACCAGATATACAGCAGTATAGGCCCACAAATAAGAAAACACAAGACTTATCCACAAATAAGAAACAAACACCCTAATAAGAACATAACGAGGCTTACTTTCTGATGCCGGTTGAGTACGTAGTGCCGGTTGCCGGAGTATTGCCGGTATTTTTGGTTTTGCACAATTTTTCATTCCGATGCTATAAGGGCCCGTATTAACGAAGATAGCAAAAATTCAATTTGGAAAAAATAAAATTCAAATTCGCTTTTCATTGGTCAACACACGCACCAGCACCAAATATTATGCCCCAAGATCCTAATATTTGGTGCTGGTGCGTGTGTTGGCCAATGAAAAGCGGATTTGATTTATTTTTTTTCCAAATTGATTTTTTTTCTTCTTCGTTAATACGGGCCCTAAAACCTAAGTATTCCCCAATCCGGAATAGTGCTGGTTGCCGAAACAGTGCCGGTTTTTTTCGGCTGGCACATACCGGCACTACTGCTTGTATTTACCGCGATCAACAATAGCTCATAGGCTGCAATCTTATCGCGAGAGCTGCAGGCCTTACTACAACAGCAGTAGCGTCCACCACAACCACCACTGCGACTTTATATTTAGCAAAACAGGAGGCCCTGTACACCCAACACTGGTAGAAGACGCGCTGGCCAGGGCTAGTTTTCTTATTTGTGAACAGTGATAAAGTGCATTCTACACGTACGAAATCGTCGATTTTGATATCACGGGGGACCATAGTAAATAGGACTTACGGTTCACACTAAAACATATACGTTTACCTCTTTTTTGTAGCAATAGTTGGTCCTATTTACTATGCTCCTCCGTAATAGTAAACTCTGGCGTCGACTCGGCCGTCATGGGCAGGTTAAGATTGACCCCCTTTTAGGGACGCCGAAACAGTTATTTAATTCTTGAAACCCCCGGAAAGTTTGGTTTTATCTACCGTATATCATGAGTATACCGCGTGAGCTCCGAGCAACACGACTATTGCCAGACAGGAACTTCGTACTGTATGTAGACACGAGCCTGGCAGAGAATTTCACAGGTCGACGTTGTTACCGACCCTACTCCCACCCGGCACCATCATCCCTACCGGACCTGATCCCACGTGACACTTTGCTCCCACTTAGTGGTACAGAAACATGGTTAGCCGCTGGGGGGGGGGTGGGGGTGTACTCATGTCGTGCATGGCCGTAGTCCTATGACCATATCCCCTCGCATCCCTACAATGCCGGGACGGAGCACGTTGGGTTTTCACCAACCAGGCAGACTTTGCTTGCACCAAGCGCGAAGCGAAACGTGAGGTGTTGAGCTAGTGGCATGAAGGGTGGGGGGGGGGCGCATCAAGGGGCCTTTTCCCCCCCACGCGTCTTTTCCCACCATAATCGGGGTTTCCACCACAGCGGCCACAGCAAAAACGGGGGCAATACTAAAACTACAGGAGTAGTATAATAGTGTCAGACCTGTGGTTTTCTCCCACAGGCTCGTGTTTTACGAATAGTTGCGCCCCCTATATAATATCATGCTGTGCCCGTGTTGTTGTAAGCATACACGATGGCGAGGAATTGTAGTTTGGGGACCATTTTTTATCATTTCCGAACCACGCAATGGCCGATGCTAAGTGTATTCGGCGATTTTGTGCAATTTTGATGTTGTCACTCTCTTCACATTAAACTATGGTTCGAGGTAATCTGCAGCCCCATATAGACCTCTTTACTGCTGCAAAACCTATCCTACGCGATCATAATTCCAACTACCGCAGTACCGGACACCTGTTCCGGGAGACCATAGTAAATAGAACCTATTGTTCACACAAAAACCTACCGGTAAATATGTGTCAACCTATTTTCACTAACAATATTTGGTCCTGTTTACTATGGTCTCCCGTAATAATAATAAGCAGGAAAGCTTCGTCTAGGCTGAATTTCTTATTCGAGAGTGGGTGTTGGGTTCTACACTATTTTCAGGATAACGACTCCCGAATTTCTTATTTTACTGTAAATTTCATCCTGCCTTTCTTATTGCTCGTTCTCTTATTAGGCGTCCTGTTTTGTTGTATTTTTCCTCCCAAAAACTTGGTGCAGTTTCTTAAGGCGTTAGTCTAAAACCCCTTTACGTACGTACCACAGCCTGGCCAGAAATATAAGCACCGTTTGATATTCATATCAGACTCCGAACGGGGATTATATTACCGGCCACATAGGTGCCTGGGCAGAAGTGTAAGGACCGTTCAGACACCGCTACTACGGGGGACAATGGCTAATAGAACCTGCGGTACCCACTAAAACCTATATATATTTCCCTCTTTTTTCTTGCAATAGTTGTTCCTTTTTATTATGGTCCTCCGAAATATGAAATACCAAGCGTTCCTTATATTTCTGCCCAGAATGGTACCCTTTAGAAACTGCACCCTCATTTTTGGGAACAAATTACTTGGAATTAGAGTCAAGTATTGTTTGCAGTGGCAACAAAAAAAAAAGTTATCCGTACGTAAATAATTTAATTTCCGACTTGAGAGGGGGGAGAAATGACGAAAATAGAAAATATGTGACGGTTACAGCAACGGCTATATGTACACAAAGCAGCCCGGGCTGCTGCCGGGTGCCTTCCTCAAGCGTCTTAATTAACCCTCCTGCTACTTGTGCAAAAACGATCCCACATTACGTTGGAATAGCTTGTTCCAAAACCGTGGGTGCCGTTCTGAAGCAGTCCTCTCGACCCACAAATCGTACCACAGGTAAAGTACCGAATATAGTACGGTTTTGTTGATGGTCCGCACATTTTTTTTCAACTTGTCCCAAAACGCGCGGCGAAGCCGAGCTCGGGTCGAGCCTTAGCCTGGACTAGGGTTGGGGTTAGGGACTGGGTTGGGTCGACGCCTTCTCGTGATTTGACTATCGGTAAAGCCGCCTCTCCTGAAAGGGTCACAACCCTCCTGGCACTTCGGAGGGAAAATTTGACGGATAAAAAGTTGACGATACAAATTTGACGATTTTAAGCAAAACGGCAACTTCACCCATACAGAACTGAAAAAAATGTCCCACACTAATTCCAAGTATGTTGTCCCCAAATTCGTGGGACCAGTTCTTGAGGGGTTAGCGTGATTTGGGCGGGGATACAAGTTTGGTGACCCCGAGTTACGTAGAATGCAAGGAGACACCCGGCACGGGCGCAACGTGACCCTGCGCGTACTTTTGGGGCGCTCAGGCTGCTTGATACCCATAAAGTTATGCAGTACGCGACAGATATCAAGAATCTATAGTTTTTGGCCAGACTGGAATTATTTTGTGAAGACTGGGTGTGTTCCACACTATTTTCAGTACAAAGAGGTCGCCGCATTTTTTTCCCCCAAAAAATTCAGTCTTGAATTCTTAATGATCAGATTCCTAACATTTGTCGCGTACTGTATGTATGTATATACGAAGTAATTGTTTCGGTCGCTCCCTCGGTGTCCCTACGTAAGGGATTCATGTCTGAACTACTGCTGCTGCTGTACATCGCAAGGAGGTGGTGGTGGTGTGAGCGCTGCTACTTGCTGCTTGCACTCGTATCATACCTGCTCGCTACATATCATTACAACACGGCTATCGTTCGGCTGACGAGACCGAATTCGTTACAGTTTTGGTCTCCAGACCTACTGCGGTAGACCTACTGCGGTAGACCTACTGTAGACCTACTGTAGACCTACTGTAGACCTACTGTAGACCTACTGTAGACCTACTATAGACCTACTGTAGACCTACTGTAGACCACTACTGTAATACCTACTGTAGACCTACTGTAGACCACTACTGTAATACCTACTGTAGGTCTACTGTAGACCACTGTAGACTTCTTGTAGACCTACTGTAAGACCTACTGTAAGACCTACTGTAGACCTACTGCTGTAGATCCAAAAAGTGTTGTGTCTCGTGAGGGTTCACACGTGGGACAGATAATATCTCATCAAGCGTCTACGGTATCAAGGGGGGACATATACATAGACGGACCTTAATGCGTTTGTCTCCCCCACTTCGAAGGCCAGCCTTGACACGTCCCTGGCCTCTCAGCCTACTCTCAGCTCTTAACTGCCGAAAAGGGGAAATTATTTTTCGGGATTGGTCCTGGATTTTGTTTTCTTCCTTGTTTCTTCCGATTGTTTTCTCCAAAAAAAAAGAGTCGTGTGCTTTGCGCACGCAGGCAGCATCATGCGCGGCCGATGACAACTCGCCTTACACGGAACCGAGATGGCACCACATGTTCGAGGCTGTATGAGCATTGCCCTGAGAGTGCTGGTTGCGAAGGCTGACAGACTCTGATGAACTGTGTCTGGACCTCTCACCCGAAATGTGACAGCCTCACCATTTTGTTTTTATTTTTTCAAAATTTTGTTTTTGTTTGTCCCGTTTGCCGTGTACATTTTCCCGTGCAATATAATACAAAACACGAAGTACCACACATATAATCTCGAAAAAGGCACAAATCACACCCAGCAGGCAGCGCAGCGCCTTGCTGTGTGTGCCGTGGTGCCGTGCTTTCTCTTTCGAACATATTGTAGCTTTGTTGTACTGGAGCATGGAGCTCTTGGGATTTGCCAAGTGGCCTGTTTCCTCCTTGTATTCCGTACCATCTGTGACTTTCTTTTACTATGTTGTGTCCCTTGATGAGCGAGCGTAGTGGGCGGAACCGTCCGCTACGCGAAGCGCCTTGCATATATATATATATTATATATACAATTCGACGCAAGTCGACGAGGGAAGAAAGGGCTGCAGTCTTCTCGCGATAAAAACGCAAGCCACTAACCGTAGTGGGGAGGGGGATAAGAACCTACTACTATGTGACCCCGGATCTGAGTTACTACAAGGATGGAGAGAGAAAAGAAGGGCAAAGATAATGAAATGGCATGAAAAAATACAAATAATGTATATATATACTGCTCAGGACTAATTATGGTGTGTACATACTAGTCTAGGGGGATCCCTGATTTTTGGGTCCCGGGCGGGTTCTGATTTGTGTGGCCTATGCCCCCCCGTAATGCGTTGAAAGAGCGTGTAGCAGAGGAGCTAGTAATCAACCAAACAATGCCAGTTGCTGCTGTCAAAGTGAGCTACTTACGTACTCAGCCAAAAAATATGAACCACAACGCCGAATTATCTCTAGAACAACAAACTGCAGATTATTCTCTTATCGGTTCCCGATCCCTCATAATCTTTACCTCTATACGTAGTGCCGGTATGCGCCAGCCAGCCAACACTACCGGCACTATACTCGTAGCGGCAACCGGCACTACTCCGCACACTGCCACACTGTCTGTGCCAAGCGATTTCACAGGCACTATAATGGCTGGCAACCGGCACTAAAGAAGGACCACCTCTTCTGCTGTATCATCATGCCGTGCGTATCTTTCATTTCATCTCCCTGCGTTGCCCTCCGGACACACGATCTACCGTACGACAACAGCCACGGGCTGCTAGTCGATGCTGCTATCGTCTACTGCCGAAACATTTTCTCTGTAGTGTCTGGGGGCTCAGAGGGGTTAGTCTAAAGAAAATAGCTCCATTATACTGGGTGTACTGTTGATGTCTGGTCTCTCACGGGACCTGCCGCGGGGGGCGAGGAGAAAGCCGACGAGGAGGAGGAAGAAGAGGAAGAAGCCGCAGGCGCTGCTGGCACGCTTGAGACTACAGCAGCAGCAGCGGACATTCCCGCCACTACGACTTCTCCGACTCTTGGTGGAGCTGCTGGCGAGGGATCAAGTCTGGCAGAGGACCTCCTCGCAGCATCGAGCACCCTCCCCGCCAAGGACACGGTGCGTATCGAGACCGCAGCATACCTGCGGTAGTGTATGCTGGAAGGCCTCACGCCGCTACCGTGGGTGATGGAGATCGTGCTTCCAGCCAGCAGAACACCTGTGCGAGGTCCTACGGTAGTGTATGCTGGAAGGCCTCACGCCGCTACCGTGGGTGATGGAGATCGTGCTTTCAGCCAGCAGAACACCTGCGATCTCCATCACCCACGGTAGCGGCGTGAGGCCTTCCAGCATACACTACCGCAGGTATGCTGCGGTCTCGATACTCACCGGGTCGTTGGCGGGGAGGGNCTACTGTAGACCACTACTGTAATACCTACTGTAGACCTACTGTAGACCACTACTGTAATACCTACTGTAGGTCTACTGTAGACCACTGTAGACTTCTTGTAGACCTACTGTAAGACCTACTGTAAGACCTACTGTAGACCTACTGCTGTAGATCCAAAAAGTGTTGTGTCTCGTGAGGGTTCACACGTGGGACAGATAATATCTCATCAAGCGTCTACGGTATCAAAGGGGGGACATATACATAGACGGACCTTAATGCGTTTGTCTCCCCCACTTCGAAGGCCAGCCTTGACACGTCCCTGGCCTCTCAGCCTACTCTCAGCTCTTAACTGCCGAAAAGGGGAAATTATTTTTCGGGATTGGTCCTGGATTTTGTTTTCTTCCTTGTTTCTTCCGATTGTTTTCTCCAAAAAAAAAGAGTCGTGTGCTTTGCGCACGCAGGCAGCATCATGCGCGGCCGATGACAACTCGCCTTACACGGAACCGAGATGGCACCACATGTTCGAGGCTGTATGAGCATTGCTCTGAGAATGCTGGTTGCGAAGGCTGACAGACTCTGATGAACTGTGTCTGGACCTCTCACCCGAAATGTGACAGCCTCACCATTTTGTTTTTATTTTTTCAAAATTTTGTTTTTGTTTGTCCCGTTTGCCGTGTACATTTTTCCGTGCAATATAATACAAAACACGAAGTACCACACATATAATCTCGAAAAAGGCACAAATCACACCCAGCAGGCAGCGCAGCGCCTTGCTGTGTGTGCCGTGGTCCCGTGCTTTCTCTTTCGAACATATTGTAGCTTTGTTGTACTGGAGCATGGAGCTCTTGGGATTTGCCAAGTGGCCTGTTTCCTCCTTGTATTCCGTACCATCTGTGACTTTCTTTTACTATGTTGTGTCCCTTGATGAGCGAGCGTAGTGGGCGGACCCGTCCGCTACGCGAAGCGCCTTGCATATATATATATATTATATATACAATTCGACGCAAGTCGACGAGGGAAGAAAGGGCTGCAGTCTTCTCGCGATAAAAACGCAAGCCACTAACCGTAGTGGGGAGGGGGATAAGAACCTACTACTATGTGACCCCGGATCTGAGTTACTACAAGGATGGAGAGAGAAAGAAGGGCAAAGATAATGAAATGGCATGAAAAAATACAAATAATGTATATATATATACTGCTCAGGACTAATTATGGTGTGCACATACTAGTCTAGGGGGATCCCTGATTTTTGGGTCCAGGGCGGGTTCTGATTTGTGTGGCCTATGCCCCCCCGTATTGCGTTGAAAGAGCGTGTAGCAGAGGAGCTGGTAATCAGCCAAACAATGCCAGTTGTTGCTGTCAAAGTGAGCTACTTACGTACTCAGCCAAAAAATATGAACCACAACGCCGAATTATCTCTAGAACAACAAACCGCAGATTATTCTCATATCGGTTCCCGATCCCTCATAATCTTTGCTGGCCGGAAGCACGATCTCCATCACCCACAGTAGCGGCGTGAGGCCTTCCAGCATACACTCCCGCAGGTATGCTGCGGTCTCGATACGCACCGGGTCGTTGGCGGGGAGGGTGCTCGGTGCTGCGAGGAGGTCCTCTGCCAGGCTTGATCCCTCGCCAGCAGCTCCACCAAGAGTCGGAGAAGTCGTAGTGGCGGGAATGTCCGCTGCTGCTGCTGCTGCTGTAGTCTCAAGCGTGCCAGCAGCGCCTGCGGCTTCTTCCTCTTCTTCCTCCTCCTCGTCGGCTTTCTCCTCGTCCCCCTCGGCAGCCCCCCCCGGTGGTCACCAATGTAGATATCTGGTCTCTCACGGATGCCGGAGTCGAAGTAGAGACGGCGGTCTTGCTGATCGGGTACTCGTGCGTAGCTGGTGTTGGAGCGGAGAGGGTGTCGCGGAGCTGGAGTCGGAGCGGAGAGGACGTCACCGTGCTGAGGTTCCCTTGTCGATCGTCTTGGGTCAGCGGACGCACGCTGAGCCTTTTCTTTCGTATATTTAGCAAGGAGTTTGGTATGCTAAAAGAGTGAACGTGGGCGGGGCCTCACGCTCGATGCGGCGGAATTAGACACCGTTTTGGCAAAAGTGGCTGGGGACGGGTCAACGCCGTCTATGACGGGTGACACCGCTCGCGACCCAGGATTGCCTGACCGGTGACGTGTCCTCTCGCGCATGCGTGTACGGGATCTACGATAGGTATCTACGACCCTGGTTTCCACAGTACGTGTGTTGACTTTGTTTTGCTCGTTTCAGAGGTGCGGCCTTAGTTATCAGTGTAGCTGTATTTTGCTGTGTTGGTACAGCAGCATCAGACGTACAGCGGTTGTTGCTGTGTTGCTAAATGTTCTCGCGTTCAGCTAAGAGTCAGATATACCCGTTGCGCGTACGAATGATGGGTTACCTTACCCGCTGCTATGCATGCTAGATTCAACAATACCGCTTTGACTGGGATTGTAGTCCTTGTTTGGACTCTGATATGAATACCCGAAGAGCAGAGTGGTATATACGTACAATATAGAAATGCTGCCTCAGGCTGGATTTTTTTATCTGGAAAAGAGGGGTGGGTTTTGCACTGACATCAGTATATGACATCGTACCCGATTTTATTTTTTGCCCGTTAATCCCAGCCTGGCTTTCTTGAGTCTATATAGGGTTCTTGGTGGCTCTTCACGATTAGCATGTCATAAACTTAATGACAGTAGTACGTACGTACGTATATATAAACGTGGTACATTTCAACCAATGTCTTGAAGCAGGACCAGGCCTTTGCAGCCCTCCAATTTGTCGCTACAGTAGTCGCTGGCGGGATCGGTGCGGGCTCTTCCCAATGCTCTACGTACGTACCACCCTTACGTGAACCGTCTTTAGCTTGTCTTCGTCCGACTACTGCATTCATATTCCGGGTGGGCTATTGTTGTAATCAGCAACCCCCCAAGATGGACCCAAAAACCACATACCCCGTTATGTGTATAAAATTTAGTTGGTTCTGATTGCTGTGTTTGTGGGACGGTAGTCCCGTAGCAGGTTACATCTCTTTCTTGATGTTTGGTGTGGAGACACACCGAGGTGGGTTATATGGCGTTGCCACTCTCGGGGGTCAGCAACACGGGGTACTAATCTCAGAGTGCCCCCGAGGAGCCAGGATGGCCTCGAAGGATTATAGTAATGATGAGGCGGTACGGTCTAGGGGATGGGACCTGGTATCCACATGTTCTCCCGTGATAATCGTTTTTGACTCCGTTTGTATCGCCTATTCGCCTCTGACATCTTCGGCCAGAGTTCTTACCTCAAGAGCTCGAAGATCGTTTCCTTGGGGCTTGACTGTGGTATACTAAAGTATATAAATACGGGTTTTCACGATTATAACCCGATCGATTCAAGGCGTATATATCATACGAACTTGGGAGAAAAAAAAAAACGTAAGTTTCTTTGTCCCCTTTTCCCAGCAGAAGTATGCCTTCATCATAACAATGTGGAAACCCTTTTTTTTTTCGTGCAGGGTTCTACCACAAGAGCGCGAAGATCCTCTTCTTGGGTTTGGACAATGCCGGTAAGACGACTCTCCTGCACATGCTGAAGGAGAACAGGGTTCAGGTGCATCAGCCGACCCTCCACCCCAACCAGGACGAGCTCATCGTGGGAAAGGTAAGCAAATAACAAATAACGAAACACTCCTGGGCGGAGATGTAAGGACCATTTAGGTTAGTCTTGTTGTAAATACCTAATCTATCGTATGACATTGTACTCCCTCGCCTCGGGCAGGTCATGATCTATCGATATCTGCAGTAGATCATCTAGTTCCACACCTGCCGTTGCGAGAGGTGGTGAATGATCTGCATAGTACAGATCCACCCCAGGAAATGTGTGCTAGATCATGCAGATTGTATTTATATGGCTTCTACCCGGGAACATGAGCTAGATCATCCAAAATTGAAGAAAACAAAATATGTCTGCCGTGAATTATAAATATCTCAGTCATCGAAGTAATCGAAGTAAAAATCGATGATCTGTCCGAAGAGGTGTGAAACGTTCCTTTCATTTTCGGCATGCTACTGTATCGTAGGAAACCTCGGTTTGCCCCCGTGACTGACCGCCTCCTACACCAAAAAACTAGTTTATTACGGTCAAACGAGGTCTTGGACGTGACCGACAAGACCGGTTTGACCTCTTGACTGACCGCCCCTACACTAAAACTAGTATATTAAGGCCAAAATAAACATTGACGCGCCCCAAATGACCCGTCTCCTCTATAGCATCTTGGAGGTCAGGGGGCGTCACGGGCTTTGACTTCCCGCCTATGTTGTTGTACAAGTATAGTCTATTCAACTGGTACATATACCTGATGTACGGTACAGTAGTGGCGTCTATATAAGGCGACCCCGTGCCAAGACATTTTGACCGCCTTATCTCGAGTGGTCGCCTTATTCGTATAGTCAGTTGTATTCAAAGTTACAGCCGTGCCAGCCGATTTTGACCACCTTATCTCGAGTGGTCGCCTTATTCATGTCGCCTTATATAGGCGCCACTACTGTAATGCATCGTTCATATGGGAGCATGTTTTGAGATACCAATCCGAGTAGACCAATGTTCATGTGGCGCGAAAAGAGTGCAGCCGACCCTCCACCCCAACCAGGACGAGCCCAAAGGTACGGAGGAAAACACTCTTCATTACGCCCTAGAGTTGCAGCCTGCAACTTTTGAGTGCAGTACATATTACTTGTTTGTTATCGCGCGAAACGGCCCGAAACTGAAACGGTCGAGCCTTATTCTGCTCGTCTCCGCGTCCCCCATCTCCCCTGTTCCCCTCGGCAACGTAACGCCTCGACGATTCTCTTATCAAACCCCGTCGACGTGATACAGGTGCGCTTCAAGACCTTCGACCTCGGCGGGCACGAGACGGCGCGCAAGCTGTGGAAGGATTACTTCACCACCGTGGATGGCGTTGTCTTCCTGGTGGACGCCCTGGACCGGCAGAGGTTCCCGGAGGCGAAGAAGGAGCTTGACGTGAGGAAATCTGCCCATCCCAGCTTAAAACCCAACCCAAACCAAACCAACCCAGCCCGACCCAGCCCGACCCAGCCCGACCCAGCCTGACCCAACCCAACCCAACCCAACCCAACCCAACCCAACTCAACCCAACCCAACCCAACCCAACCCGAAGCCCAGCCCAACCCAGCCTAACCTATTCCTGACGGGGGAAAGAGCGGGCGGATAAGTAACTTATCGTCAGTCTTGCAGTTTTTTGTTTGTTAGTTTTGTTTTTGTAAATATACTACGTACCATAAATGTTTTTTGTTTATTAGGTTCGAACCCTTTACTTATTTACCCTAATAACTGATACTATTGGAGATCGGGAACCGTTTCGAGAATCTGTTGTGTGCTGTTGTACGAAAGACTTAGGCGCTTGGTTCGTTTTCTTTGGCTGAAGATTTCACTTTTTGATGGCAACGGCGTAGCATTGTTTTTTGGTTGATCGCGTGAGTGGGGATACGCCAAGTGGGTACAGCACGGGACCGTGCCGGCAGACCGTGCCGGCAGACTGGTAGAACACGCGAACAGACAGGGCTGCTGCTTGGAGCTGGCCAGCGGTTTCTCGGCCTGGTATTTCGTGATTTCTCGTACTTCTGCGGTCCTGACTTGTAGTAAATTCATATTTTTGTTCATACTACTGCGACACAACGTTCCGGGAGGGAGGAGGATTGACGGACACACCTTGTGACCTCGGTTTGCCATTTGAAACTTAGCTCAACCCTCCCCCCCCCATGCCCACCCCCATATTTTTGCCGGACCCCGTAATTTAGTACCTTTTCCTTCTCCTTCTCCCCCCCCCCCCCCCCCCCCCCC
>MEHQ01004517.1:32246-89507 GCA_008828725.1 Saccharina japonica
GGGGGGGGGGGGGGGGAAGAGGGGGGTGGAGCGGGGGAAGAGTCTCTTTTGGTTGGTTGATTGCTTCTGCTTTTAGAACGTAAGTTGGCGGGAAGGGGGGCTTCTACATCGTTGCTTGCTTGCTGCTTCTTCTCGAGGGCGCACGGTTGTGTAGGGTCTCTCTTTGGCGCTTCCGTCTACTTTTTTCGCACGCAAATTCGACCCAGCTTGGCGCGCACGGTGGCCTTGTAGACCACAGTTGGCGACTTTGCTTCAGGGAACTGACTGACGCCGTCGTGATTGAGAACAAATGGATGTCGTCGTCGTCGTCGTGATCGAGAACGGACTGACGTCGTCGTCGGGATCGGGATCGGGAACCGAAGGATGTCATTGTCGAGGTCGAAAACCGATCGACGTCGTGGTCGAGAATCAATCGATGTCGTCGACGTTGTCCGGACTAGACCGAAGTCGTCGTGATGGGATACAGGACGATGTCGTCGTGTTCGAGAACAGGTCGATGTCGTCGTCGTGATCTAGAACGAAGCAATGTAGTTGTTGTGATGGGGAACAGATCGGGCACCGATCGATGTCGTCGTGCTCGGGCACCGATCATGTCATCGTAATCGGGAATAAACTGATGTCGTCGTCGGAATCGGGAACAAAGCGATGTAGTGATAGTGATTGGGAACAGATCCGGTGTCGTAGTCGTGATCAAGGACCGATCGATTTCGCCGTCCTGATCGGGAACGATCGATCGAGAACCAAAGGATGTCATTGTCGAGGTCGAAATCCGATCGACGTCGTGGTCGAGAATCGATCGATGTCGTCGACGTGGTCCGGAATAGATCGATTTCGTCGTGATGGGATACAGGACGATGTCGTCGTATTCGAGAACGGGTCGATGTCGCAGTCGTGGTCTAGAACAAAGCAATGTAGTTGTCGTGATGGGGAACAGATCGATGTCGTATTAATAGTCGTGATCGAGGACCGATCGATGTCGAGAACCCAAGGATGGATGTCATTGTCGAGGTCGAAAAAAACGATCGACGTAGTGGTCGAGAATCGATCGATGTCGTCGACGTGATCCGGAATAGACCGAAGTCGTCGTGATGGGATACAGGCCGATGTCGTCGTATTCGGGAACAGGTCGATGTCGTCGTCATGGTCTATAGAACAAAGCAATGTAGTTGTCGTGATGGGGAACAGATCGGGAACAGATCGATGTCGTGACCGGTAGCTGTCGTCGTAATCGGGCACCGATCGATGTCGTCGTGACCGATCGATGTCGTCGTGATCGGGCACCGATCGATGTCGTCGTGACCGACCGATGTCGTCGTGATCGAAAACAGGTCGATGTCGTCGTCGTGATCGAAAACAAAACGACGTAGTGGTCGTGATTGAGAACAGATCGATGTCATAGTCGTGATCAAGAACCGATCGATTTCGCCGTCGTGATCGGGAACGATGAATGTCTTCGTGATTGGGAACAGATGGATGTCGTCTTTGTGATCGGGAACCGGTCGATGTCGTCGGTAACATGGAGGGTGCCCGTTTTTTTCGTCTTTCGCTGACAATCACCCCCCCTCTCCCACTTATTTCTCCCCACGGCCGCCGATATCCCTCGTTGTTTCCAGGGTTCAAATGGCTCTCCCAGTTCATCTAGGTTAAATCCTGGCTTTGCCGGTGGGGTCTTGACAGGGGAGGGGGGTGGGGGGGGGGGAGAAAGAGAGAACGCAGCGCCGGGCACAACACTTCTTCCCTCGGATAGGAAAAGGAAAGGGAAACCAAAATCCAGCGGCAGCTGCTCGTATGTACGGAAGGGGGGCTTGGTTTATTGGGTGTGGATTTCGTCGAGGGGTCGAAGGGTGGTGACATGGGGCTGGGACCCGAAGGGCCTGGGATCGGGGGGGGGGGGTGTACTCATGTCGTGCACGGCC
This sequence comes from Saccharina japonica, assembly GCA_008828725.1. Lineage (NCBI taxonomy): Eukaryota > Phaeophyceae > Laminariales > Laminariaceae > Saccharina > Saccharina japonica. The sequence continues at coordinate 34,163 of MEHQ01004517.1, forward strand.
GTAGTCGTTCTCCTTGCCAAGGGGGGGGGCAAGCGAGATGACGGCAGCGGCGGCGGAGGCGATGGTGGTGGCGGTTGCGCAGGAATCAATCAGGGGCGTGATCGAACCGCGTGGCTTGTTTTGAAACGGTCGGCCGACCGGCAGGCGCGGAATGAGGATCACGCGGTAGTTTTTTTGGCGGAGTGTAGTCACGGCCGTAGGATTGGTTGCGTGGGACAGAGCGGGTGCTCTGAGGCGCGGCGGGCGTATGTTTGACCGTGTGTCTCTGGAACGCTGGAACGAGACTTTTTGTTTTTTCTACTGCTTTAGGGCTGGTCTTTGTTCTCCCGGTCTCCCTGAAAAAAAAAAAAAGGAAATGCGTTTCGCGAAATTGTTGGCTCGAATTAAGTTTATCACGCGCGGGCAGGTGGTTCATTCAGCTATTAATAGCTACCTCGTAGCCAAGCTCTACCCACCTTCCCTTACGTTTCGCTAGGGTGCCCGGAATCGCCGATCGATTTTTGACCGGCTCGATCGATCGAAGATTATGCCGGCCTGTGCTGCGTTTCTCGGGCCTTGCATGGCCCACACCATGCACAGCTCGCAGCAGACTTGCAGTAGCCCCGTTTGGGGTAGACGGCCTTATGGCTGGGCTATGAGCTTGTCTATGGGTCGACCTGAGGGGTTCTCGCTCGTGCGTATCATAGGCCACGAGTAGCTATCATACGTAGCTCTATGTGTGTGTGCAGGTTTTTGCTGGCGATGTCTTCTTGCCAATCTCTTGCGTCCGTCACCACAACTGTCAATCAAGTCGGTTAGTTCCATCACGACACGCGCTTTTTGTCCTTGAGCTTGCGCTCGCAAAACCTGCGCCAGTAATAGGTCTATATTTCCTCTCCGCCTCCCTCCGCGAGCGCCGATCGTGAAAACGTTTTTTTTTCCTTCCCGTCTTAGCCCTTTGGCGCTTGTTTTGGAAGGCGGTGTGCGCATGGGGGGTGCGGAGCTGGAGCTACGGGGAGGGGGTGCATTTTGACGTTGTTGCCACCCCCCCCCCCCCGCCCTGTGGGTTCGTTCGATGCGCCGGTGAATGGTGTTGGTTTGCGTGTGCGCAGAACGCGCGATGTGGGGTTTTCTGTCGAAGCAAGCGGGCGGAGAGGAGGAAGAGGGATAAGAGTGGCGCGCTACAAATGTGGATGGCCGTGTAACTGAATATTGACGGCGTTTTTTGTTTCTTTTTGTTTCTTTTGTGTGTTCCAACTTTTTTTTTTCTGTCTCGTGTTTTCCATTACATTTCGACTGAAACGATACTTTCGCTAAATTTCGATTTTTCGATTTTTCGATTTTTTTGGATTTTCGATCATGGTGATTTTCCATCTCGAAATTTCGATGCGTTTCGATATTGCCAGGCGATATTGACGGTGGCGGTCTCTCTGGGCCGACCGGCCGACTGTCTTCTATGGTTGATTTACAACACGCCGTTTCGTGCGGCGATGCGAACTGTCGCGAGCGCGGTGTAACTAGTAAAAACGGCCATGTGTTTGTGCAAGCAACCGTTTTTTTTCTCGTGTACCGAGTGTATCGCGACTGTGATCTGACCCCACACCTCCCCCAAGATCACCCCACCCCCCCCCCCCTATATTGGAGGGAAGAAACCGGACCGTTGTGATCCCAGAAAACAATAAGTCAAGTTTTTTTTTAATTCACCCCCCCCCCGCACCAGCGAAAAAAAAATAGGGGGGGTCTCTAAAACCAAGTTAAAAAAGGGAACAAAAAACGGGAAAAAATGGTTTTCGCTCATTTCGTCCTGTGATCACAGCGATCCGGTTTGTTTTTCATTCTGACCTTCCTACGGGTGTGGTGTCGTTTTCTCTTTTTTTTTTACGCCCCTGGGTGTACCCAACATTCCCTCCGGTATATCCAAGAGTGTTTTTTCCTTTTTCCCTTGTACCCGAACGATATCAACCATACCCAAACGTTTCTGGCGGTACATATTCCTAAGAGTTTACTCTTAGGTAATCCACCGCGGCTTTAAAATTCCGCTAAGAAAAAGTGAAAACTGAAATCAAGTAAATTTCGTGAAATCTGAAATCAAGACATTTTGTAAGTGCGATATTTTGCGTGCGCACTTTTTTAGTGCGATTAGGAAATTTCTTAGAAAATTCGAGTGCGATGGACGATATATACTTGATAATCGATTTCACGAAATGACTTGATTTCAGATTTCACTTTTTTTTAGCACCATTTTAAAGCCGCTGTGGATTACCTAAGAGTAAACTCTTAAGAATTCCAAATTGGTCCACACGATACACGAGATATACGTCGCCTGTCTGTCCAGCACTTGCCGCGGTCATGATTTATTCTTGTCTTTTTCCATGATTGCTTCGCTCCTACACCTCAACCAACTATCTTCTTTCCGACAAGTCTGGGATGATGGTGGTTACCTCGTTCGTGTTGCTTCTCGTGACGGTTGCTGATTGTACGAGTATGATCTGTTGTTGTTTTGTATGTATAAATTGTATGAAATCGTACGAGCTGGCCCAGCCAAAATAATGTTTTTAAAGCAGATTGGCCATGCCCCGACCAATTGAACGAATTTGGACACAGTGTAGGTCATGTACTAATCAACACACTTGCCGCCAGCTCTTTTTTTTTCGAGAGAGATACGACGATCCAAAAATCGACAAAAATGAAAAGCGGTCAAAACTACTTGAAAAACAAAAATCAACGAGGGCAGGCGGCAGGTATTTTTGCACGTACGGTTCAAAGACGTGGTTAAAATGTCAGAGTAAAACTCTCGAAATTGGTCGGGGCATGGCGGAAATGCCATTTTTCCATAATTACTCGACCTATATATGGAATCGAGTTTTGGCCATATCTCTTGATGGGTGGCGAATTGGGCAACGAGACTTGCATCGATCTCTCCTTGCGTCTTCAGCATTGTCTCCACCAAATTTCCATGTTGATCGAAAATGACATTTTTTATACGAAATTATAATGGAAAAAATGTTGTTTTCGAGTTTTCGGGGATATCTCGGCGAGATCGAGTCGAGAAAAAAAAATGTATATAATTTTTTATATACATATTTTGTTTGCACAAGCACTGGTATGTCAGGGTTGACGCTTCAAATTTGTGTAGCCTAATTCGCAGTGGTTCATGAGATACGACTTTAGGAAGCTTTGTAAGTTTCTTGGCTGGCCCAGCTCGTATGGTCCGCCTTTTTTCGCTGCATCGGCGGAGACGGCTTACGTACGAGTACTTGACGTATATAATATGTGTTGTCTGGTACCTAGTATGTGCGACCCGTTAAGTTCGGTCTGGCGAGCGCGGACACTGGATGCAGCAGTGCAACACAACAACCACTTCTTCTGTGATTCGATTAAAAAACAACCCTTAGGAAGCAGCCAGGGGTCCCCCTCCGCCTCCCCCCCTTGTAATGGTATGGGCTAGGAAGGCCGGTATTTTCTACGCTTGACTCTACGGAAAGTGAGTAACACCAAGGATGCTTAATAGACAAACCTGCAAGGGGATACTCTGTGTCTCTCCCAGTCATATCACTAATAAGGATGTGGATTCAGCGTGTGTACCAGCTCGTAGCTGGTGTGTACGCTGTAGGCTCGCTCGCTGAAGACCAGTCAAGACACAACCTACATTTGAGAGTGAACGCTTAAGTCGCTGTTAGGCAAACTTGTATGAACGCTTCAATAGAAGAGAAGACTCCAGGCCAACAATGTTGATTAATGTATGTGCTCAAAAGCGAGGCTGATGATGAGCAAAAGAAGAGGAGTGGGAGGAGTGGGCGTGTAATCGCTCCTGCTCCCTTGATGATCTTGAGGATCGCAAACATCAACATGCCCTTGCTACGATAGTTTGCATCTCACAAGCGCAACATGTACTTCGTACGACACCCATACGTAAGACAACGCAACAACAATCGTTACCGATTTTGTACGAAGTACGCAGTCTATATACGGTATTCCATAATGTACTTCACACAATGTACCACGACAGCTTATTAATAGCAATCTTTCCGCATCGTGTTTACTTGGAGGAATGTTGTTCCACACGTGGTTACCGAGCAACTAAACCACTTACGATATAGTAGACACCAGGTACGACAATGTATTAATTGTCCTGCATACCTTTACTGGCTTGATTGATAATGAACTCTGATTGGCCACTACTCGGTATCTCGAGGATCCAACTCTTGAGCATAATGAACTATGCATACTACTGATTATTACTCCGTGTTATCGAGTGACGACAAAAGATGACTTGCCAACAAGGATAAGATCCAATACGATCCCTCGACACGATAACCGGTAAAATGTTACATGCGGGCAAATCCAGGCAAGCACAGCAAATAAGACGACCTCTCGCTGACATCCCGCTTTTTTACGCCTGTGTTACATGCCCAAAACAAAAAATACTCCAACTCGTTTTCTACCATGTGGCCATGCAAAGGCCATGAATTCAAACAATGAGGATCCAAATACTTGGTTCAAATGTACTTGTCTAAACTACTTGTCTGCATACATATTCACGAAGTAGAATCCATTGCTATGTCGCAACAAAGTTTCATTACTCCTTTGCAACGTCGAAACAACATCATCCGTTTCTGCTTCACTTTTGAGGGGTGATCAATCCTTCTACAGCTAACGCAAAAAACTACAACGCGAAACCTGGCAACGTAAAGGCATACGACTGTTGTGAGGGGGCTTGACGCATGGACTGTCAAAAGCATGCAAAGCCGAAAGTATCACCCACAGAACCTTGCAACCCGTGTGGGTCTTAATATACATCTACCAGACAGACATACTCGGTACGGTAATACTCCGTATACTTCACAAATACTACACCAGTCAATATTGGCCGTGTATACATCATTTCTGAAATAATGTGAGACGAACTCAACAGTGTCAACTACCAGTGTATGGTTTGTTCCTAAAACAAAATGGATTTCCATGTTTGTACTGCGCATTAAGAGCTGTATCTCATTATATTATCAAAAATGATCAACTACAGAAACCAAACGGGCAACAACATTTCAGCAAATATTTCAACGATCAGTTTGTTGACCATCAAATAGACTACTTACTGCAGCGGCCGACCACGTTTCTGTCCGCTCCCCCTTATACAAAGAAGACGTGTGTAGTGCTACTACAAAAACAAATCTTGCACAAATAGACTAGCAGCCGAACCACGTTTCTGACCGCCCTCCCATACAAAGAAGACGTGTGGTGCTACGTACTACGAGGCAAATAAATCTTGCCGTTAAGTGGATGCGACCCCGCGATGCAGATGTCCCTCCTAGCAATCCAGATGATGATGTCCAGCGGCCCCAAGAGCGATGCTCCAGCAGTCCTGACGATGACAATGATGCTCTCCAGCGGCCCCAGAAGCGTTGTTCCAGTAGCCCAGAGCGATAGATGATGTGGCAATTCCAGCAAACGTTCTCCGCCGGCAATTCCAATTGAAAAGTATGTAGATGATGATGTCTGTGGCCCGCTCCCGAATGACACCTCTTCGGCGAACCCACATTTTTCTGTTGTGGCAACCCGGTAGCTCCGACGGTCCCAACGAACAGTGCTGTGACGATTTTGGAAGGTGTCATTTCCAACAATCTCAAGCGCTTTTTTACAGCGATCCCGAACCGTCGTCCCGGTGACCCCGCGTTATGGTGAGGCAGCCCCTGGTGTTCATGACCAGATGGCCCCTGTAAATATTTGTTGTTTCGATCCTAGCCCCGTGTGCTCTCGTGGGCTAATTTTCTGTAGCCCCCCCGTCAACGACGCATGCCAAGCGCAAATAACGCCGGCTCAAGTTGTACCGTCATACCGCTGACGTGTCGTGCCGTATATCAGTACGAGTAGGTCTCCATTCGTTCGTATGTGCAGCCGTTTCCTACTCCAGTAGTAAGTAGCAGCAGAAGGAACAGCAGTAGTGTCGAACCAACCCGCTCCCCCGTTACGTACAGGAAAAACACAGTCGATCTTTCTCCCCCCGCAGCACAGCAGTACAGCAGCAGTGCAGTAGTGGTGTATAGCGTAAACCTCGACTGCTATCCGTGCGTACGAACAAAGTTTAGTCGAACCTGTCCGGCCGTAGAAGACCCTGGTGTACTCGTAGACCCAAGGATGTCGTATCCGGAGCAGAAGACCTTGTCGTATGTAGACGATCCGTCTCTGAAGTTGTCGGTCAGACCCTCATGAACTCGTAGGATGTTGTAGTCCCTCATCGACCACAGCAGCTTGACGACGACGTAGATCTCGCGTGAAGCTCGTAGCGGAAGCAGCAGCTCGGGGCCCCCTGGCGTAGTCTCGTACTAGACGTACCTCGAGACCCGCAGCTCTGCTGTTGTCGTGCTCAAACGTCGATGGTCAAATCTTCATAAAATGAAGCCTGTCGTTGTAGCCGGGGTGGTGAGATCTTGACCTCCGATGTCCCCGTCGCTACTACGTTCACGCGTTTATGCGAGGCTCATAACCTAATAAGGATGTGGATTCAGCGTGTGTACCAGCTCGTAGCTGGTGTGTACGCTGTAGGTTCGCTTGCTGATGACCAGTCAAGACACAACCTACATTTGAGGTGAACGCTTAAGTCGCTGTTAGGCGAACTTGTATGAACGCTTCAATAGAAGAGAAGACTCCAGGCCAACAATGTTGATTAATGTATGTGCTCAAAAGCGAGGCTGATGATGAGCAAAAGAAGAGGAGTGGGAGGAGTGGGCGTGTAATCGCTCCTGCTCCCTTGATGATCTTGAGGATCGCAAACATCAACATGCCCTTGCTACGATAGTTTGCATCTCACAAGAGCAACATGTACTTCGTACGACACCCATACGTAAGACAACGCAACAACAATCGTTACCGATTTTGTACGAAGTACGCAGTCTATATACGGTAATCCATAATGTACTTCACACAATGTACCACGACAGCTTAGCAATCTTTCCGCATCGTGTTTACTTGGAGGAATGTTGTTCCACACGTGGTTACCGAGCAACTAAACCACTTACGATATAGTAGACACCAGGTACGACAATGTATTAATTGTCCTGCATACCTTTACTGGCTTGATTGATAATGAACTCTGATTGGCCACTACTCGGTATCTCGAGGATCCAACTCTTGAGCATAATGAACTATGCATACTACTGATTATTACTCCGTGTTATCGAGTGACGACAAAAGATGACTTGCCAACAAGGATAAGATCCAATAATCACACCCTGGCCATCTTCCGAATTTTTTCGACCTTCTTAACTTAATTTTGTTTTTCGTTTTGTACGGGTAATATTATCTTGTTGGCCCACACGCTTGGCAGGTGGTATATCTCAGGCTTTTGCGGTGCGGCAGTGGTATAAACTAACCTGGCTGGTGTTTGGAACGTGTAATCGTAGAAAAGGTTTTTCGTTTTGAAAAAGTGCCGCTTGCGGGCAAAAGAGAAAAGACGAAAAGACAAGGTTCAACAGGGAGAAACAAGAGGAGAGTACTCGTAGAAGAGAGGGAAGCATTAGAGTGAGGGATGTTGATGTGCGTGTGCACAACCATCCTCGATCGAATCGCATCTTACACTTTCTACCTTGTCCTTGGAATCGTGAATTTAAACTCCACACTCCGATTCAGGCTCCCCCCCTTCCCCTCCGCCTCAATATTATCAGCGTACCCCAATACATCCAGGATACAACCAAAAACTTTAGAATCTTAGCCCCTCAAGGCTTCCCACGCCGGCAGTCGAAAAGCATGTGTTGTACAGTACACTGCCCGTTTGAGCACAAAAGCTCCGAGTCTACGCACGTTTTTTTTTTCCGCCCCAACCGAGATGCCTGACGAATATCTCCCGACGCCACCACCCAACCGTTGGTCACCGTTCATCATCTTAACGCACCCTCGCCAAGTTACAGCTCAGTTGGCGTTGCCTGTGTGACGTTGTGTGCTGTGTCATTCCTCCCTCGTCGAATACCCCCCCTTTGTGGCTGTATGTTGTGTAATACAGTAGTAGTAGTACTGCTGCCTCAGTACAATTAATTGTCAATTGTACAAGAAGACGATCATCTTTGGATTGTCTGTCGCCCCAGTCGTCTCGTGTGTTCCAAATATTACCTGGTATTATCAATCCCTTCACGTGTAAGGTTTTTTAGTTTCTGTTTCGGCTCAAAAATACTTCTATCTTTTCTGGACCGTGTTTTTTTTTTCACGTGTTTTTTTCAAGTATTTGTTTTGCCGCTTTCGCCGCCGAGCGAACGCCCGGCCTCAAGCAAGCCACGACCACGCGCTCGCGGCGGTGCCTTCGCACATGTCACCCCCCGCTCCGTGAGAAACCTCGTGGATCTGCTCGGTAAGCTCGGCAAGGAATCCCGCTCCCCGTACAAAAAAGCCGTTATTCACTTGATTAAAGAATAATTCACTGTTTCCAAAGCCAGCATCAACTGCTGTGTCTCTGTGACTGAAATGCATCTATTGTTTTTACAATCGACAAATAAATACCTGGATGGTGGTGTCGTACAAAAAACTGAAAACTAATAAAGAAGAAAACAGTTTCCAGTCGTCTCTCTTTCCACCTTCAATCTCCAATCATCAACCTTCAAATTCAAAGTTCAATCTGTACCTTCAATAAAGAAGTTCAAGCTCAATTTCCAACCTCCAAATCCTCAAAAAAAAATGATTTATCATCTAGTTATGAATCAATCCATCAATCAAATCGAAACATATAAATGTCAATGCACTGGGGACAGCGCGAAAATGCCATTTCATGGTGTGTGCCTCACTACACTAATTAACTAACTAATAATACAAACGTTGACTTTTCCCTATTTTCAATCAACTGGAAGATAGTTGTAAGCTCTCGTAATGCATCCGATCTCCTAATAAACTATGAGGGACTAAAAAAATCAACATCGCAGCCCATATATATATGCACCTGTATATACAAGAGAGCAATATTTATTATGTTTCCTGTACATATTCAAGAAATTAAATACAACACGAAAAAAAGCTCACCACGTCTCGTAAAACCGCTGTGTGCACAGGTATTCATTTGCAGACGGCACCGAACGATCTATCCGCTTGCCTTTCTTCGTGGTGTGTTTGTGTAGTTCTGCGCGCCAGTAGAACGCCCCGCCCCCCCCCCATCCCCACCATCACTGCCGCCCTTTATCTGTAAGAAAACCCTGATGATAGCTAGTGAACGCGGTCCCCCCACGCGCGATTCCGCCGCTTTCACTAGCAAACCTTGACTCTAACTGCCTTCCTACAGAGGTAGTAAATATTATTTCTACTTCGTATAGCAATAATAGCGGTTTTCCTCCGAGAGACGTGAAGTACCAGATGGAGGTCCAGTAGGTCTTCCAGTAGGTCTTCCAGTAGGTCTTCCAGTAGGTCTTCCAGTAGGTCTTCCAGTAGGTCTTCCAGTAAGTTCTGGTCCAGGTAGGTGTCTTCCAGGTAGGTCTTTCAGTAGGTACTCTCCAAGTGAGAGCACTCCAGTAGGTATCCAGTAGGTCTTCCAGTAGGTCTTCCAGTAGGTCTTCCAGTAGGTCTTCCGGTAAGTTTTCCAGTAGGTATTCCAGTAGGGTCTTCCAGTAGACATCCCAGTAGGTATTCCAGTAGGTATTCCAGTAGATCTTCCAGTAGGTCTTCCAGTAGGTCTTCCAGTAGGTATTCCAGTAGGTATTCCAGTAGGTATTCCAGTAGATCTTCCAGTAGGTCTTCCAGTAGGTCTTCCAGTAGATCTTCCAGTAGGTCTTCCAGTAGGTCTTCCAGTAGGTATTCCAGTAGGTATTCCAGTAGATCTTCCAGTAGGTATTCCAGTTAGCTCCCAGTAGGTATGTCCAGTAGGGTGATTCCGAGGTAGATCTGTATCCAGTAGGTATTCCAGTCTGCCATTACTGTTTCCTCCAGCAAATGCTTCAGTAGGCCTTCCAGCAGCTCTTCAGCTCTTGTAGTAGGTCTCCCGATACACCATCCAACATAGATAGTCCAATAGATTCTTCGGGTAGATTTTTTTTTTTTTTTTTTTTTTTTTTTTTTATCCTCCGGCGGATGGGTCAAAATAAAGCTTACGCCCTCCACACTTCCACGTCTCACTTCGTGCACTTCGTGTCGTGTGTCAATTCACTCCATGCCCCCTCGGAAGTATCAGCCCTTGCTGTCTAGATCGTCCAGTAGGTCTTCCAGTAGGTCCTCAGAGGAAAAGGCCAGCATCGTCTGACCCACACATAAAAATAAAAGGAGGGTTGGGTTCACCATGTTACTATATACTGTACGTCTGTACGTATGATATAATAGTACTGTTTCGTAAGCTAATAAATGGATGAGCAAAATAACACCTAATCGCAACCCAAACAAGAATTCAGGTATGATTGATAGGTAGGTACACGTGATGAATTATATGCTTGAAGTAAGAGCTGCACATTGTCAGATGGCAAATTGAATAATAATATTTGTTACAGGTACTTCAGATTCGTAATATAGTCCCGATTTCGTGTATATCGTGTCCCTCTTGTGTCAAAGTTAATGAGTGTCTTGAAATAGTATGAATTAAATAAAACGTATATAAATATATGTAAAATAGTGTATGAACGCTCTTAGGCCATGCATTGGAAAATATTTTTTATAGTTTTGGGCGGCATGGTTGCCGGGGGAAATGTAAATTCATACTATTTATAGGTATCAAAATATTTGGTATGCACACGACGATTGTGATTTCCCTGTGCTCACTTACCTAAACCAGCACGCCACGGCCGCTTCCGTATTGATCGCGACTGCTGCTGTCCTCGTTCCCCCCCGCAAAAAACGCCTCTCCGCTTCCTACGCTGCTTATCGGGCTCGGCATGCTGCTGCGACTCTCTGCGTAATGCCAGGAATATTTACGTGTGAAGCCAGAATGAGCAGGCGCACAGCACGGAGGAGTTTATTTAGTGTTAAGGTACTCCTACCCTGGGCAGGTTAGGCCATGAACACCATGAAATTAGACTGCGTGCACAGGCTCACACATCACATCGGACAGATCAGATCAGATCAGATAGATCATTCATTCCCACTTCACGATCTAGATATTTCAGGATCCGTGCTACGATACATATATAGGGAGAACATCACTATTAGTCTACGCTGTTTTTTTAAGGATGGGACTCGTTGACCCAAAATCTTCGTAAAGGCCATTTTTTTTTTCGCAATAATATGTGGTTTTGCCGTATACCAATCTATATATATAGGCCATGGGATTTATTTGTTCGTCGGGGTCGCAGTTTTATTTTTTTGTTTAAAATCAGTTTTTTGGAGAGATGTGTAGAAGAGCCCCTTGAGCCACAGGAACCTCCGAAAAAAGTTGGTGTCCCTATACCTTCTTAGTATGTATGTGTCTCACGGCAGATAGCTTCCTGATCTGTTGGAATCTACGCCTTGTGTGTATACAAGACCCACTGCACCGATCCACCCCCCGTTAATGTAACATTAAACACCATCACACGGGGTGGTACCCCCCGTAGATCGCCCCATGGGGTGATAAACAGAGTGGTAACCCCGCACGAGCACCCTAAGGGGTGATCAACGGGGTTTGCATATTATGAGATCACCCCTTGGGGTGATCGGGCGGGGTTATGTGCTACGATAGATAGAGGTAGCACTTTTTGCCTGTTTTTGCTTCTCTGAATGACGGGACTCCTTATCCGTATAGCCAAAATTCGGCGGAATTTCATCATTTTGTTGCAATGTTTTCTCACTTGTTTACTTACTGTAGACCATATATATGATTGTTCATCGGGAAGGACTTTTGCTTCCCTCCAAAATCAGCATTTAGACTCCTGCAGGTATGGAGGCATGGAGCTCCTCAAGTGAGGAGGGGAGCCTCAGAAAATGGCCTGTACGCAGGTGCACCTCTACCGTGGTAGCATGCGTCCTGCCACAACAGCCCCGCTGTTGCATGGTGGGAGACGTATACCCTGCACGGCCTACGTATATAGCAACATATTTCCTGGGCCATGGATCTGTGCTACTGTATACAGATCCTGCACAACCTCTCGAAGCTGCGAGCTAGGATGTAGATGGTCTAGACCGTGACATATCTGTCCGACTGACGGATGCTATGGTAGAGGTTCACCATGCTCTTTCGGAGGGTGGTCGCTTTGAGGAGCTCTACATAAAACCTCATCCAAAATCTGATTTCGGAGGAACATAAAAAAAGTGCTATATAGCCGATGACCAATACCATACATAGCCTAATAAGGATCGTTCGTCTCGGAGCCATAAATTTCCAAAATTTCCACGTTCTTTTTTCGCGCAATTTTCTGGATTTCCAATTTTTTTCCATTTTTTTTTTTTTCCCCATTTATTGGAACGTGAAGCCCTCCAAACATTTTGCCCTCTGAAGAATTTCCATTATTTCCATTATTTCCAAGATTTCCAAGATTTCCTATTTTTTCTTGGAAAAAAATATTGGAAATTATGGAAAAAAGCTGCTCGATAAGAACGACCCTAAGTATACAATGAACAATATTGCAACACAAAAAAAAAAGAAATTCAGACGGATCGGGGTTAAGGACCCCGACCATTCGGAAAAAGTTTCAACCATAACAAAGTGCTATCTCTATCGTAGCACGTGTCCTGGCGAGAGTTAGGATCTAGATGACCTAGATCATGATCTATCTGTCCGAGTGGTGTGTGATAGGTTTCCTTTTTTGGGGTTCCCTTGGCGCTCTTCTTGCATCGATCGGTGGGAACATTTAAGAGTGGTCAATGTTGAGGCTCATCATGCTGCACTTTGTCGGTTGTGGCAAGGATATCAAAATCCGATGTGCCATTTAAACCAAAGGCCGCTTCGTTTAGGGATTGGAATCGGTCACGGAAGAAACGTTCTCCGTAAAACACTGTTGAGTATTCCACGGAAAATCGGTATTTTTTAGATTTAGACAGGGTTGTTCATGGCTCCAAACCTAACTTCGGTTCGGTCCTCTTCTCTCTTCTTATATGCACTACTTCGCGTATTATTACGGGTTGGTTCGGCTCGGATCGCCTCACGAATGTTTTCTACGGTTCGGTTCGGTTCGGTTCGGTTCGGTTCGGTTCGGTTCGGTTCGGTTCGGTTCGGTTCGGTTCGGTTCGGTTCGGTTCGGTTCGGTGCGGTGCGGTGCGGTGCGGTGCGGTGCGGTGCGGTTCGGTTCGAATCAGTCTGTCAGTCCCGAAAAAAATAAAATCGGTACCTCGCCCATCACACTCTCACCATCCTTGCTGCTATTCCCTTTCCGTTCCACTCCTTCACCGGATTGAGTTTCGGTGCTTTCCGAGCCTTCCGATGACAATGTCGACTGGCCAACGCCGGCCAACAGGGACAGCCGAAGCGCCTGTGCCGAAAACATTCGTCGAGGCGTTTTTTTCAAAGATTTTCTGCCGACACCGGAGCAGAGAGATGGGAAGGGGCGGCGAGGCGGAGCGGGGAAGGGGGGGCGGGGGGGGTAGAGCGGCTGTGAAGGGGAGGAGGAGAGAGAGACAGGAGGGGGGGGGAGGGGAGGAGGAGGAGCGGGGGAAGAGGCCAGGCGGGGGGGGGGGGCCGGAGGCGATCGGCAGAGGACCGGGGGGAGAGAGAAGGTTGGCGGGCGGGGGGGGTACTTCATATTCATGCATGGCCGTAGTCGTATGGCCATAGACCCTCGCATCCCTACAATGCTTGGGCGGAGCATGTCGAGTTTTCACCGACCAGGCAGACATTGCTAGCGCCAAGCGCGAAGCGCCGTGAGGTGTTGGGCGGGCGAGTCGCATGAAGGGTGAGCTGCATCCTACTAAGAACCGCTTGTGAGGCGGACTTGTCTATGGATTTGACCACGCTAGCCACGCAAAAATCGGGAAAATGAAACATACATCCCCTATCCCGTCCTTCCTTGTATATTTAGAAAAAAAAAACACTTCCACGAATATTTCTTATTTTGAAGGCGCTTGCCGCATGCAGGCAGTGCCGTTCCTTCAGCCCTCGCCTGCTCTTTTCCTTTCCCTCCCCCCCCCCCTTCTACCGATTCGACCATGCTGACCACGCAAAAAACGAATGGAAATAAAACTGTGTCCCCCCCCCCCCCCCCCCCCCCCGCACAAAACAACGCCTTCACCTGTACCTCCTGTCATTTCTTACTACTTCCAAAGCGCTTACCGCAAGCGGGCCGTGTCGCTCCAGGGCATTTTAAGCCCTCGCCTTCTCTTTTTCTTTCCCTTCCCCCCCCCCACCGATTCCACCACGCTGGCCACCATCAGCCAGAGGGCCTTGGAAACATTTTCGCCTGACATGGCGCTCGTCTCCACGAAACCGGCTCCTATTCTCTCGGCAAATGCCTTTAGGTTTCAGTGTCAGAAGGCGGTAGGGAATAGGCGGTGGGGGGGGGCAGGGGCGGGAGGAGATGAAAGGTGATGAGAGTAGAGTAGATGGAAGGGGGGCAGAGGCGGAAGAGATTAAAGGAGGGGGGGGGGGGGGGGGAGGGAGGGGGGGGGGGGGGGGGAGGGAGGGGGGGGGGGGGGGGGAGGGAGGGGGGGGGGGGGGGGGAGGGAGGGGGGGGGGGGGGGGGGGAAGGTAAGAGGGGAGAGGGGAGGAGGGGGGAGGAGGTAGGATAGGAGAGGGGAGGAGGGGGGGGGAGGTAAGATGGGAGAGGGGAGGAGGGGGAAGGGATAGCGGTAATTGCCGATTGTAGAAGGGGCTGGCCATGCTAAAATGCTTATTTACCACCGGGTTTCGGAAGCTAGCGTCTCCAGCAGCTGTCTCTGTCCAAACACCAGGACAGGAGTGCCGGGGTAGCATCCCTTCGCGCAGTAGCGGGAGGGGTTGTGCAGGGAGCGAGTGGAAGACGGGAAACCCCGGCCGCCTTAGCCGACTGACGTTTTCGTCACCCTTAAGCGAGACGACGTGTGACCATGCCACAGCAGAAACCATTTCGGCAGGAAAATTTGCAGCAAGAAAGGAGCCAGGCGCTTTCAAGAAAGGGTCGAGACTATGCGTGACTTGTGTTGATCCATTTCCCCGAGGTCGTCTGAAGGAGGGGAGGGGGGGGGGTTCTTCCCCCCCCCCCCTCCCGGGGCTGCGTGATATATTTGAGGCGCCCCTTGAACCTTGGTATTTTCAGCGCCTCGCCTTGCCCTCTTTCATCCATACGTTCCCCCGGCAGGCAGGGAAACTACCAAAAACATTTGTCTTCTCTTATCACCCGTAGCCAGGTTTACCAATTCCTCCAAAAGGCGTAAGCGGCGTAACTTCGACCGTTTCAGCGACTCACCTTGCCCTCTTCCGTCGGTACGCCGGTACGCCTCTCTCTCTAAATGTTCAAATATTTAACTATGCCTCCGTAGCCAAGGAAAACCTTTCAATGTTACATCCTATTCTTACATAGACTTGTTTCCCGATACCTCCAAAAGGCGTATGCGGCGTAACCTCGACCGTTTCAGCGCCTCACCATGCGGCGTAACCTCGACCTTGTCAGCGCCTCAACATGTGGCGTAACCTCGACCGTTTCAGCGCCTCACCATGCGGCGTCAACCTCGACATCACAGCGCCTCACCTTCCCCTCTTCCGTCGGAATGTCTCGCTCTCCGTCGCCCAGATCGCTCTTGGTCCCGACCACGAGCACATGCGCTGCTCGGCACAGGTGGGGCAGAACTTCGCCGCTCAGCATCATTTCCTTCAGCTGCGTCAAGGTTTTCTGTCGCGTGGCGTTCGTTCGAGGCGTTTTCGTTGGCGTTGGCATGTCGGTGGGGCGGGGGGGTTGGGGTTGGGGTGGGAGCGGGAGCTCGGGGCCATATATTCGGGACAAATTACCGTAAATATCACCCGGGTGGTAAAAGTCAGCACGCCCCCTATTAATAGGACGAACTTTTAAGCTGGTTTTATCTTAACAGCGGGGAGGAGAGTGTGAACGCCGAGGTATACCCGCGTCTACCGAAAGACCCCGACGAGATATTCCCAAATCCGCCGCTATATTTTATCTCATCACCCGGGGTGACACCCAGCCCCCGTTTGGCACATTCACCAAAGCCTACGATACAACGCCATTTTTTTTTAATATTCATTTCTACTTAATTCAAGATATTAGTTAGTTTTCACTTTCGAGAGACACGATATGCGGTGTGTGACCCCCCCGCGTTATGGAGAAAATCGTCTCCAAAAATCGTCCGAGGGGGTGTGTTATGTTATCACCCCCCGGTGATATACGGTATGGCATGAGGCGGCAGTTTAGAGCTGTGACGGACGGCGGTCTAAACGAAATATAGTAGTAGTGTAGTGTGGCGGGTGGCGGTCTAGACTTAACGTACTTGTTTTAGTGTGGGGTGGCGGTTTAGACTTGGTGTAGAAGGCGTGCTTTGACAGGGGTAGCGTTTTTGTTTGCCTTGTGAGGCAAATATTTCCGCCTGAGTATTGGTATGTCACTTAACCCGATTTGGTTCCGAACGCCATTTTAGTTTTTTTTTACAATGGAAATCGTGACATTACCACCGCGGCTTTTGGTGTTGCTCGTCGGAGTGCACTTTTAATTTGTCTCAAAATCCTTCTTTGGGTGACTTTTTTAGAGATCCTATACTAAAATCAAGTGCGTATCACAATGTAGGGGCTATCGCTATCGTAGCACGGTTATGTACTAGTTTTAACGTGTGAGCTCCTAAAGCTGTGACTGACGACGGACGTCCAAAGCTTCCGTCTCCTGACATATTTGGTCAGTAGACGGTCAAGCGCCAAGCTGTCAATCAGTCAGCCAGTCATTATATATCAGTCAATACGTCAGTCAGTCAGTCAAGGATGCTAGTCAAGGCTGTCAGTCAAGGCTGTCAGACAAGAATGCCCGTCAAGGGTTTAATAGGAATGACCTTCACCGTTTTCTTACGATTTTATTCTATTTGAAGCTTCTCATACAAGTTCACCTCACAAGCAGTGACTTCGTGCTTACCTCAATTTCAGGCTGTGTATTGTTCCGGTCATCGGCAACCGAGCCTAGGCGTACATACTAGCTACGAGCTGATACACACGCTAAACGCCAACCCTTAATAGGTTTTCGGTCAATGCTGTCGGTCAAGTCTGCCAGTCAAATCCGTCCGTCGAGGATGTCAGTGAGTCAGTCAAGGCTGCCAGTCAAGGCTGTCCGTCAAGGCTATCAGCGAGGGCAAGACTGTCAATATGGTGTTGCGGCTGCAGCGGGGTGAGCTGACTCAAAATAGGCTACGTATGAGGCTACGTACAGCATTCTGCAGGAGGTTAAGCTGTGGGTCAAAAAGAGGTTCGACGTTTCTACCGCAGAAGTACCAATGCCAGCGTCAACATCACCACTGCCCCCCCTCTCTCTTCCCCGCCCGCCTCCCTCGTCACCTCAACTCCCGGCACACACCCCCTCTCTCCTCTCCCCTATAGCACTCCCCAGCCCGCAACATACATGCTCTGGAAATGCCAACGTTCCCCGACACTCGAATTGAGCCTCGAGGAAAACCCTAAAAGAAACAACAAGGCAAAAAAGAACAGCCACCAGAAGTCACAGGAAACTAGCCGGAAAAATAATTGAGAAACGAGACAGCCGCCCCTCCACCCCCACGGAGCCTCCGTCTTGAAGTAATGCAACTACGATGAATTGAGATCCCCCAAATGACTTTAGTCCATAGCAACAAATGTAGTGGCTATCCTCCTACACTTACTCTCACGCCCCCCCTCCCTCCCCTTATATACTCCCCTCTCTCCCTACCATCCCCCACTCTCCCCCTACTAACCTGCCCCCCGTCTCCTACTACTACCCCCCTTACTTCTCCGATGCAGAGAGAGCGCTGCCTGCTCGCACGGCGCATTGAAGACACCCCTCCATACAACGAACCCGCCCCCCTTCTACTTTAAACCCCCCTCCTCCTCCTATTAGTCCCCGGGAATGGACTCACCCTATTGGTCACGTCGTACACGAGGAATATGCCGTCCGCGAGCTGCAGCGACGGCATCGTGATCTGACCATCACTGTCTTGGCTCTTCATATCTCGGGCCGTGCACTCGCAAATCTGGAGACTGATAGTCTGATTCAAAGGTTGATTTTTTGTATCACGGTTGATGATGAACAAGGAAAGGTATATACGGGGAGGGACAAGACTGATTGGATGATTGATTGGTTGATTGGTTGATTGGTTGATTGATTGGTTGATTGATTGATTGATTGGTTGATTGGTTGGTTGATTGATTGATTGATTGATTGATTGATTGATTGATTGATTGATTGATTGAGTGGTTAATCGAATGATCGACTGCTCGATTGGTTGATACATTGATTGGTTGGTTGGCGGTTGCTTGCTTGCTTGTGCGTGCGTGCGTGCGTGCGTGCGTGCGTGTGACGGTGCTGCTTTACGAGATGTTTTCAATGTAGCCCTGGCCACAGCACAGGCGGGTGGTAACCGAAAAAGCAACCGGCAGTTTCAGAAGCTCGTCCTGCGACACCGCGTACACGAAAAACTGATATGCCATCGCACGAGCAGGGGGGCGGGTGGGGGGGTGCACTCATGCCCTGCATGGCTGTCGTCGTATGGTCATAGACCCTCGCATCCCTACAACGCCGGGATGGAGCACGTCGGGTTTTCGCCGACCAGACAGACATTGCTAGCACCAAGCGCGAAGCGAAACGTGAGGTGTGGGAGGAGAGTGTTGGGGATAGTGCTCGACCGCTCCTTGCCGTTGCCTGTATGCTTTGCGTTATGGTAGTCAATCGTTTCTGAAGCGGAAGAGCAGCGACATTCAACCATTATTTGTATAATAATTATGTGATTTACCTTCCGACAATGTGCAGGGCATTATTCATTCATAATGAAAAAGCTGACACAATTGGTCGAATACCACCAATCTCATCCAACCAATTCTCCTCCCCTGCGTCTACTCAATTGAATACGCACTAACACCCTTTACCCAAATATTGTACCTGCTATATACCTATTCACCGTGTGTCCTACTATTGTAAGCCGTTCAATCGCTGTCGGCTTCCAGACTAACCAAACTTTGTTCCTATTCCTGGGGACCCAGGCGAAAACAGCGCAAGCGTTTCGATATCAGAAAGGTTCGAAGTGGGAGGGATGCGAGGGTCTATGTCCATACGAACTACGGGCATGCATGACATGAGTACACCCAGGGGTCCACGAAAAACAAATCCCAACATCCGACTATACACCCATTTTCGAGACCCAGAGAGGGGGGCCGGGGGGGCGTACTCCTTTGTTGCTTGCCTTAGTCATTTGATCATTGGCCACGCATCCATATCGAGACGGGGAACCGTTCCTAGTCCTCATAGAGACACCTCCAATAGGGGGGGTATTAAAAAACCAGCTGAAATACAATAATAGGAACAACAACGCGTTTTTCGTAATTTCGTACACAAACCCCAACGCAATTGGTTTGTTTTCATCTCGACACTGGGAAGGAGTCTAGGTCGTTGTCTCCTTTTGTCGAGCCTCCTTGGTACCCCCCCCCCCGCGCCACCCCTGGACTCTTGCATACCGTCATCGAAAGTATGCGTGGTCAATTGTGTGCATAATTATCTAAGGCCAACACACGAGGATAATAGCCCCCCACGCTCATTCATATGATCCCCACTATCAACGCCTCCTCGATATCTTTTATACGGTTTCGGGTTGGTCTGATCGCCTCGGACATAGGAGACGCTGTAAAACACGCCACTCGCTGCGTGAGCTAGACAACCAGGGTGCCGTTTTTTTTTGTTATTTTTTTTGGCGGTCACCAAAGCTGGCGGTCGAGTAGATCATTTGTGCGGGGTGGAGAACCTTTGTTCCGCACAAGGGGAATGGTCGTTTCACGTAGTGTTAATATGGTAAGGCGTCCGCGAGGCAGTTACATAGTAAAACCCATTGCTGTCTCCGGAAGTGGCCACACCAGAAATTAAATTAACTCATTGAAGCTGTCGTCCATATGCAAGTCCGCCTCAAAGGCGGTTCTTAGCAGGATGCAGCTCACCCTCCATGCGACTCGCCCAATACCTCACGGCGCTTCGCGCTTGGTGCAAGCAATGTCTGCCTGGTTGGTGAAAACCCAACGCGCTCCGTCCCGGCATTGTAGGGATGCGAGGGTCTATGGTCATATGACTACGGCCGTGCACAACATGAGTACCCCCCCCCCCCCCCCCCCKCSTGCTCATCCATCCCGGGGTTGTTGTTTGCTGCCCACGTCCCACCCGTGGAAGAACCGCCACCGGGAGCATCGCCGTCGTCCAGGACGGACGCGTGCTACGGTAGTGTTTGCCTCACAAGGGCAGCGCCTATTTTTTTCTGTGGCTCTGCACTTGATTATATATAGTAAAGGAGCTCTATAATAATACTTGACCTAACACCTGATTTTGGAAAAAAAAAGTTAAAAAACATGTAAACGCGCGATGACCAATCTCAAAGCTTACTCGTAGCTGCACCACAAATAATACTGTAAACACACTACAGTAGTGGCCCCTCTATTATAGTGCCGGTATGCGCCGGCCAACAATATACCGGCACTATAGCGTCAACCGGCACTATATACTCCGCACACTGCCACACTGACGAATCCCATCTGTGCCAAGAAGTTCCACCAGGCACTACAGTACGTATAGCGGGCAACACCGGGCGCATGCTACGATAGAGGCGCACCATTTCTGCCTTATAAGGGTGGTCACTTGACGAGCTTTATACCTTACCCGAAAACTGATTTTGAGAAAAAAAAATGTGCTGTGTACGTATATACCCGATGAATACTCCCATATGGCCTGACTAAAAAAAAATGAAAAATCTTGCAATACAAGAATTAATTTTCAACGATTTTGGGTTAAGGAGCCCAATCATTCAGAAAACGATTCAGCCAAAAAAAGGTATACCTCTATCGTAGCAAGCCCCACACCGGCACTGCTCAACCGGTACTACTCAGCCGGCACTACCCAACCGGCACTAATCAACCCGCATCATCCAACCGGCACTACCCAGCCGGCATTATAGAGGGACCACTGCTGCCGGTCCCCCTGTCGTAGCTCGCGTCCGTTGCATCCTCACCTCCTCCCCCATGTCCATCTCTCGCACGCTGTAAGGGTCTGCTCCTGACACGGGGGCTGCGAGGGCGTCTGCCGGACTGCTCGTCTTGGCAAACATGCAACGAAGGGTGGTCTTCCCCACCCGCCCGCCGACGAGCACTGCGCGCGCGAAACACATACAAACAGACACCGGTACCGGCATGGACCCATCCGACGGTGGAGGGTGGCGGCTTCTTTCATGAGCTCCTGTTACAAGATTAGGGCAAGGACACAGTGTATCCCTAGCCAGGTCAGCCTATTGAGCAGGTACTCGTTGGTACTCACGTGTGCTGTTTGCTTAGAGATAGAAGAAGAACAACGTCATTCCTTTTCCCACGATGAAAGACTGAAGGCATGCTTGGTGGTTGCCGAGAACCACCTGGGAACCCCCTGGTTCCCATATAAGATACGCCTTCCAAGCACTACCAATACGCTTCTTATACCTGATACCAGGTACTTATCAAACGCTTCCACATCATCCCAGCAGTACCATAACACTCCGCACATGCGGGGCTCAAAAAAATATCTAGACGCGTGCTACGATGGAGGCAGCACTTTTGTTTTCGGCTGAAACTATTTCTGGATGACGGTGCTCCTCATTAGGGCCCGTTTTAACGAAGAAGAAAAAAAATAATTTTGGAAAAAAAAATGTTCAAATCCGCTTTTCATTGGTCAACACACGCATCAGCACCAAATATTAGGATCTTGGGGCATAATATTTGGTGCTGGTGCGTGTGTTGACCAATGAAAAGCGAATTTGAATTTTATTTTTTTCCAAACTGAAATTATTTGATACTCGTTAATTCGGGCCCTTAACCCAAAATCGTCGGACTTTCATTTCTTGTGTCGGAAAATTGTTCATTGTATACTTAGGATTGATCATCGGGTAGCATTTTTGATTTTCCTTCATTTTTTGTTTTTGACTTGCTATTAGTATAGAGCTCCTCAAGTGACCACCCTCAGAAAATGGCCTGTATGCAGGTGCACCTCTATACCGTAGCGTGCGTCTCTCACTAATGGCACTCGAAGCATGATGACTTTTGAAGAAGTTTGTTTTTTGCGCAACCCGACCAGGATCTCCATGCCTCTATTAACAGCCCGAAAACAATTATTTCGAACTCGTAAACACACTGTAATAGTAAAACTATCATATACCGTACCTGGTAGTAAACAGGACCAAACACTGTTATTTATATTATGGGGGGCCATACCTGGTAGTAAGGGCCCGTTTTAACGAAGAAAACGAAAATTCAATTTGGAAAAATATAAAATCAAATTCGCTTTTCATTGGTCAACACACGCACCAGCACCAAAGATTACGATCTTGGGGTATAATCTTGGGTGGTGGTGCGGGTTCTGACCAATGAAAAAAAGCGGATTTGATTTTTTTTTTTTCCAAATTGTTTTTTGTTTTGTTCTTCGTTAAAACGGGCCCTAAATACGTAGGACCCAATATTGTAAGTAAAAATAGGTAAATATAGAGTATTTGTGTGCACCATAGGTCCTATTTACTAGTATTTACTATGGTCCCCCGTAATAGTAAAAGTAGGGAAATATATACCTGGTAGGTTTTGTGTGTGTACCGTAGTAAAACTAGGGAAATATATAGGTTTTGGTGTGTACCGTGTCAGGATATTTGTAGGGCAAGAACAACCCGGTATAATCCGTAGGCTCCTATTTGCTCTGCTGTAGGCCCCCCGTAATATTAAGGAGCGGTAGTTGTTTACTTGAGGTGCTCAAGCGGTCAGAAAATATTGCCTCAGAAGGCAAACACTAAATATTGCCTCAGAAGGCAAAAAACTAACTATTGCCTCGGAAGGCAAAAACTAACTGTTGCCTCAGAAGGCAGAAACTAACTATTGCCTCAGAAGGCAAAAACTAACTATTGCCTCGGAAGGCAAAAACTAACTGCAACCCCTACCCTACCGTGAGATGAGTCACTGGTAGGATATACATCCAGTACAAGACGCCTACGAGTATACCTAAGAATTAAGAAACAGAAGTACCGAATGGCGCAGGCTGTAGGCTGGATTTTTAGCAGTAAGACCCAGAAATGTTTTATTTGACCCACAGGCAGGATTCCTTTATGATCAGAAACATAAACACTGACCCAGGTTGGGTTTTCAAGGATAGGAGACAGAAATATTACTCCAGGCTGGATTTCTTGTATGAAAATAAACTTAAATACTGACCCACAGGCCGGTTTTTTGTTCAAGAAACAGAAAAAACGGATCCATGCTGGACTTCTTACGGCAGTAAACAAAAATGCTGACCCGGAAAGTGTTTTTAACAACAAGAAACAGGAGCACTGACTGACCCAGGGTGTATGTTTAGTAAAAAAAAACATAGCCCCAGCAGTAATGGCCTACTGCTGTACTGTACCTGTACAACGCACGTAGCTTGGGACAAAACTGATTCTACTGCAGACACCACATGCTTCGGCTCAAGTCGACGGCTTGTGACTCAGTCCCAAACCACAACTAACTGTAGCCAACCATGGGCCTTGACTTTCAACACTGATCGGTTGATGATGCGGTTTTGCGCTACTCGCGACCGTTCCGGCTGAGTTCTGCTGCTGCTGCTGCTGCTGCTCTTCGTAAGTCGTCACGTTTATCGTGGCAGTTCACAACGAGCGTCAACGGTCTAAAAACAAAGCAGGAAATTAACGGTATTGTCGTAAATTACGATTCATATTATCGTTTTTCCTGCCATCCAATGAATGAATGTGTAGCATGACGAGCTTCAAGGTTTGTCACTCAGAAACACTTCGAAAAAATAAAACCACGGCAACAACAAAAAGAGCCCTCTCTGCACAAAGTCTACTCTTGACTTATGCTCAGGTACTTGGCCGGACAAACGACAAGTTTACGTGCGAGCAGTAGGAGGTACACGGCCACATTACGAGGTGCGGCGTCCGACTTCTCCGAAATTGTGTCTTGAACCTTGGAGTTAAATCTCAACGATAGTCAATCATACGAATGTAGGGATTCTTCCAAAACTATATCGTATCATACGTACATCTCTTTTTTCAGATTAATAACGAACGGTTTATTTGAATTTCCTCCTACGAGTTGAACCTCACACAGTTCGAAGCCAGCATGACAACACCAATAATAATGGCAAGTCATAAAAAATGCCCGGAAACATCTACGTACTACTGGCATGCCATGGCGAGTTTCGTTTGGAGCGTTCATGGGGTTCTGCATCTAGATCTATAACACGAAGAGGGGCACTACGTACTACGTACTGCTGCCGTGCAGAGCTTCAAGGTACACGGCGCGACTCCCTTTACAGGATTATTCCTCTGGCCTCTGGACGAATTGAAAAAGTGGTCACTCTAACCAAAAGTTACTGCTTGCTGTAGTACGAGTAGCACCGGCCTTACCCAGTTTGAAGAAATTTTCAACCCCTCCGCTGTCCGCAGGCTCGTAGTCGAATTTTCCGCGTCGTCGCCTCCAGCAGCAGCAGCACCTCCGCCAAAGCCAGCGGCACGCGTGGCACCGCTTCAAGCACATCCTCCGCTCGAAGTTAGTTCGCGCCGTGCAGTGATCGGCATGCAACGACAACTACCGCTCGCTGCTGCTGTGTATAAAAATACCAACGACAATGAACGATCTTTTACAGCTTTTAGGATACGCCGTGTGCCGTGTGTACGTCCTGCTATTCCGCCACAAAGGCAAACCCGAAGGCTAACCAACTTCGTGTTTCCTCAGGGCCGTCGGACAGCCTGCTTGGCTGCAAGGCACTACTACTCCGGAACCGTGGGGGCACGGTCGGTATGGATGGTACTGCGTGCCTGGTACGCGGAGCACAGATTACGGATCACAACTTCGCATCTAATCCAGATTGAAAATCCTTGCGCGTCCTGAAAAATGCGGCGAGATTACGCGAAACCGCCAGTCCCGGTTATATACCGCGACTTACAATGGAACTCCCGATAAACCTAAATCCGCAACATGTCGTACGTTCGTACCCATAAGAGTAGCAGCCCCTCCGACTGCCTGTATCTCTGGCTCGAGCCTTGGTGACTGCTACTACTAGTGCCACACGGAAAGGGCCGTAACATCTGCGCTCGGAGATCCGACGTATCTTCGTGTTTATACCACGGCGTACCTATCGGGGTGCTGTGTCATTTGGGATCGTTCTCCATTTTGCGTCAGGGGCAGGAAACAGCACCCCACCGTTTTTACGGCGGGGGAATCACTTGGAATTAGTGTAGGATCAGTTTTGGAGTCGGAACAGGGGTTACTTTTTGGGTCACATGATGATGGCGCGCCTCGTCAGCTTAGCATCGTTGCTGGTCCTGCTGGAAGCCCCCCGGAGCGTCATGGCCACCTCCCTCGGCTCCCTGTCGTCCTCCGCGGCGTTTGCCTCGCCAGCGAACCCCGCCAGCACCCCCCGCCAGCTGCAACAGCACCGACGACAGGCGCAGCACCCCATGGGCGGCACAACCCGCCGCGTTTCGCCGTCGTCGAGGCACGCGCTTAGCGGCCAGTTCATTACCCGATCGATGCACCACCACCGCCCAGCGCAGCCGCCACATGCTCGACACGCAGCAGCAGCGCGTCGCCCGGTGACCCGCATGAGCAGTGTTCCTCCTCTGGATGAAGGACGCAGCTCCCGGCATAGCAGTGATAGCGATATCAGTGGGGGTGTAACTGATAGCGGTGCTACTAATAGCACAGGAGGTGGCAGTGGAAACCTCGCTTCGGTATATGGCGCGGTTTGCGCCGCAGTCCCGGCGCTGCTTGCTAATTGCGCGTCGGCTGCTGCTGCTGCTGCGGAGGAGGCGATCATGGGCGACGCCGGGGGGGGGGAGATGGGGGCCCGGCTGGATGCGCCCGCGGCTATCTCTTTCGGCGCTGTCGTCGTGGCGTTCGCTTTCTTGCAGGTGAACTCAGCAGTACTACGTACTGTAGATCAGTTTCAACGTTACTCTTATATACAAAAAACGGAGATGTTACATACCAGAACCTACCGCAAAAGGCATCCCGTACCTGGTACCGGTACATATTACGAGTACGTACGAGTATACATACCGGGTACTGCAGCTATTATTTAATAGTACTGCTCTACGCACAGCAGTTACGAGCAGTGCCGTTAATTTTGTTGAGCTGTTGTAAGTAACGCGCTCGTCGTACTCAACGGGAAGATGTTACGCACCAAAAACCTGCAAAACGCATCCCGTGCTACAGCAGTACGTGCAGCAGCAGCAGCAGCAGCAGCAGCAGCAGCAGCAGCAGCACAGCCAGTGTCGTTATTTTTGTTGCAGAAATGTGCCAGGTAGTATCACGACTCGAGCGCCGAGGTAACAATCAAGTATCGCGGGCCCGCGGCTATAGGATCTTGAGCATGAGCTTGAGTTTTGAGTTTGAAAAGGAAAAAAGTAACGTGATACCCCCTCGGCTTACACTGCCGCACTGCGCTACTACTACAAGCACACTAGGGTAACTGATGCTGTCTTCATACACGTATAGTTACTTGTATCGAATACGGCATTGCTGTTGTACTACTACGGAGGACCGCAGTAAATAGGGCCAAATGTTGTTATTAAAAATAGGTAAATGTATAGGTTTTTGTGTGCACCGTAGGTCCTATTTACTATGGTCCCTCAGATTAAATTTTACTGTGTCCCTAAATATAAGGAACATTTTTATCTTAATATTCAATCAAAAAGTTCCTTACAATTCGGGACAGAGTGGTACCGGCACCTGGTATATAGTACGGTACTGCACTGCATTGCACTGCACTGCACTGCACTCGTCCTGTTGCCGCTGTTTTTTTGGCGCGCACCGTCTTGATTGCACCCTCGGGTCGTACTCGTACCAGGGTGCGGTTGTTGGAATCAAAGATGTGGAATGACGGCGATTTATCATGTGACGTGACGGCAATACGGCAGTTTTTCGTGTGACGTGACGGCAATATACACGTAACTACTAGGTTTTAGTGCAGCCACTGCGGCCGTGCGCTGTGAAGGCTGCTCGTTTTTTTTGTGACGTGCCGTCATTCCCCATCTTTGGTTGGGATGGTATTCGCTGGTGCTGCTGTATCATGGCATGCCTCTGAGCCGCGCCTGCTGTGGATGTGGACACATTACCGGCGCGGATGGAGTGGAAGCACATGTATATCCATATTATGTATTTCCGCTATGTAGCGGTGGTGGCGATGTCCAAATAAATGGCTCTTCACAGCGAGTCGCTTCCCCGCGATGACATAGTCCTTCGACCTACACGTCTGAAAAAGCAGGAGCCCGGAGCCAGCATCGCTGCAGACCCGGCTTGGTAGATGCAATAATAAAGAGATAAACAGGGTGATATTATATGCATCTTAGTCGGCGATGTTCCCAGACCTCTCTCCATGCCTGTAACATGTTGCGGTTCGAGTGAAAGCATGCATGAACACATATCTACACATCAGTTGTAAACCCGGGGATATGCCAGGATGTCCCCAGCAGACGCCGCGAATTCCACCGGCCGCTCAATCCCGCCACCCGCTATATACCTGCTCGATCCCGCCGCTCGCTCAATCCTACCGCTCGCTTACTCGTAAATCCGCCACTTTGTGAGACTCGAATCAAGCGCAAAAGCGCGACGTCCAGCTGGAGACGTCCGCCCCGGGGCCCATCCAAAGCGCGTGTTTTCGTTGACTCCTCAGGGCCCGGCTCGCTGCGCGGCTTGGTTGGCACCGAAAACCCCTCATAGCGAACCCAGTGTGCCCACGAATGTTTCCGGCCCAAAATGGTGGTGGCCCGAAACCGCCCTTGGACTTAATGACAACGTACGACCCGACGACTTACTAACGGCTTACCGGTGACGTGCTGATGGCTTGCCCACGACTTGGCGACTACTTACTGAGGGCTTTCCGGCGACTTACGGCCTACCGACGAATTACACTAACGACTTACCGACGACTTGCCGATGGGTTCTCAACAGCTTGCCGATGGCTTCCCGACGGATGGTCGACGACATAACGACGGCTTACGGGCGATTTATGGCTTATCCGCGACCCACCGACGAGCTACACACAACCTGTTGATGGCCTATTGATGATTTACTAACTGACGTACTGACGACCTACCGCTGTTTTTACTCACGACTTCATGATGTCTTTCTGACGGAGTACTGGCGACTTACTGGCGTCTTCCCGGCGTCGTACCGACGGCTTACCATAGGATTATCACAAAATTACCGACGACGTACAGGCGACTAACCAACGGCTTACCGACGACATACTGATAGCGTAGCGGCGAGTTTAATTACGACTTAGAGGCAACTTACCGACGAATACCCGACGTACTACGGACGTATTACCGACAGAATATCAACTTATCAAACACTTACCGACGACTTACCGACAGCTTGTCAATGATTTACCAACTACTTACCGATCGCGTACCGGCGAGTTACCGATGACTTGAATGAAAATTGCGGACGACTCACCAACGACTTACCGACGTTTTACTGACGTCTTACCGATTGCTTATCGATGGATTCCCGACAACGTATTGACGGCTTATGGATGACTTACCAACGTCTTACCTACGACGTTCCGATGCCTTACCGACGACCTACCGACAGCGTCGCATCGGGATCGCGATCAAGGCACGAACGGCGAGGAGGGAATACGAGGCAGTTGTCAAAGACATGGAAAACCAGCGTCTGGTTGGTGGGGTGAGTCTTCGCGAAAATAAACGAATCGCAAAGTACTGGGGCCGCGTTTGGGTGGACGGCCTTGCCTTGCCTTGCCTTGCCTTGCCTTGCCTTGCCTTGCCTTGCCTTGCCTTGCCTTGCCTTGCCTTGCCTTGCCTTGCCTTGCCTTGCCTTCAACAAATGAGTGCGCCCCCCCCCCCCTCCTATCCCCGCCCACCCCACCCTTCCCCTCTTTCCCTATCTCCACACAAACAGCTCGTCCGGGAGGAGCAAGAGGCGCGGATGGTGGACATCTTCGGCATTCCATTTAACGTTGTTATTCCAGATGGGGGCGGCGGCGGCGGCGGCGACTCGCCTCGCGCGGGCGGGGGTGCAACCTCGGCGGGGCGGCAATTAACAGGCGGCTCCTCCTTAGGGCCAGTTTTAACGAAGAAGAAAAAAAATAATTTTGGAAAAAAAAATGTTCAAATCCGCTTTTCATTGGTCAACACACGCATCAGCACCAAATATTAGGATCTTGGGGCATAATATTTGGTGCTGGTGCGTGTGTTGACCAATGAAGAGCGAATTTGAATTTTATTTTTTTCCAAATTGAAATTATTTGATACTCGTTAATTCGGGCCCTTAACCCAAAATCGTCGGACTTTCATTTCTTGTGTCGGAAAATTGTTCATTGTATACTTAGGATTGATCATCGGGTAGCATTTTTTATTTTCCTTCATTTTTTGTTTTTGACTTGCTATTAGTATAGAGCTCTCCTCAAGTGACCACCCCCAGAAAATGGCCTGTATGCAGGTGCACCTCTATACCGTAGCGTGCGTCTCTCACTAATGGCACTCGAAGCATGATGACTTTTGAAGAAGTTTGTTTTTTGCGCAACCCGACCAGGATCTCCATGCCTCTATTAACAGCCCGAAAACAATTATTTCGAACTCGTAAACACACTGTAATAGTAAAACTATCATATACCGTACCTGGTAGTAAACAGGACCAAACACTGTTATTCATATTATGGGGGGCCATACCTGGTAGTAAGGGCCCGTTTTAACGAAGAAAACGAAAATTCAATTTGGAAAAATATAAAATCAAATTCGCTTTTCATTGGTCAACACACGCACCAGCACCAAAGATTACGATCTTGGGGTATAATCTTGGGTGGTGGTGCGGGTTCTGACCAATGAAAAAAAGCGGATTTGATTTTTTTTTGTTTCCAAATTGTTTTTTGTTTTGTTCTTCGTTAAAACGGGCCCTAAATACGTAGGACCCAATATTGTAAGTAAAAATAGGTAAATATAGAGTATTTGTGTGCACCATAGGTCCTATTTACTAGTATTTACTATGGTCCCCCGTAATAGTAAAAGTAGGGAAATATATACCTGGTAGGTTTTGTGTGTGTACCGTAGTAAAACTAGGGAAATATATAGGTTTTGGTGTGTACCGTGTCAGGATATTTGTAGGGCAAGAACAACCCGGTATAATCCGTAGGCTCCTATTTGCTCTGCTGTAGGCCCCCCGTAATATTAAGGAGCGGTAGTTGTTTACTTGAGGTGCTCAAGCGGTCAGAAAATATTGCCTCAGAAGGCAAACACTAACTATTGCCTCAGAAGGCAAAAAACTAACTATTGCCTCGGAAGGCAAAAACTAACTGTTGCCTCAGAAGGCAGAAACTAACTATTGCCTCAGAAGGCAAAAACTAACTATTGCCTCGGAAGGCAAAAACAAACTGCAACCCCTACCCTACCGTGAGATGAGTCACTGGTAGGATATACATCCAGTACAAGACGCCTACGAGTATACCTAAGAATTAAGAAACAGAAGTACCGAATGGCGCAGGCTGTAGGCTGGATTTTTAGCAGTAAGACCCAGAAATGTTTTATTTGACCCACAGGCAGGATTCCTTTATGATCAGAAACATAAACACTGACCCAGGTTGGGTTTTCAAGGATAGGAGACAGAAATATTACTCCAGGCTGGATTTCTTGTATGAAAATAAACTTAAATACTGACCCACAGGCCGGTTTTTTGTTCAAGAAACAGAAAAAACGGATCCATGCTGGACTTCTTACGGCAGTAAACAAAAATGCTGACCCGGAAAGTGTTTTTAACAACAAGAAACAGAGCACTGACTGACCCAGGGTGTATGTTTAGTAAAAAAAAACATAGCCCCAGCAGTAATGGCCTACTGCTGTACTGTACCTGTACAACGCACGTAGCTTGGGACAAAACTGATTCTACTGCAGACACCACATGCTTCGGCTCAAGTCGACGGCTTGTGACTCAGTCCCAAACCACAACTAACTGTAGCCAACCATGGGCCTTGACTTTCAACACTGATCGGTTGATGATGCGGTTTTGCGCTACTCGCGACCGTTCCGGCTGAGTTCTGCTGCTGCTGCTGCTGCTGCTCTTCGTAAGTCGTCACGTTTATCGTGGCAGTTCACAACGAGCGTCAACGGTCTAAAAACAAAGCAGGAAATTAACGGTATTGTCGTAAATTACGATTCATATTATCGTTTTTCCTGCCATCCAATGAATGAATGTGTAGCATGACGAGCTTCAAGGTTTGTCACTCAGAAACACTTCGAAAAAATAAAACCACGGCAACAACAAAAAGAGCCCTCTCTGCACAAAGTCTACTCTTGACTTATGCTCAGGTACTTGGCCGGACAAACGACAAGTTTACGTGCGAGCAGTAGGAGGTACACGGCCACATTACGAGGTGCGGCGTCCGACTTCTCCGAAATTGTGTCTTGAACCTTGGAGTTAAATCTCAACGATAGTCAATCATACGAATGTAGGGATTCTTCCAAAACTATATCGTATCATACGTACATGTCTTTTTTCAGATTAATAACGAACGGTTTATTTGAATTTCCTCCTACGAGTTGAACCTCACACAGTTCGAAGCCAGCATGACAACACCAATAATAATGGCAAGTCATAAAAAATGCCCGGAAACATCTACGTACTACTGGCATGCCATGGCGAGTTTCGTTTGGAGCGTTCATGGGGTTCTGCATCTAGATCTATAACACGAAGAGGGGCACTACGTACTACGTACTGCTGCCGTGCAGAGCTTCAAGGTACACGGCGCGACTCCCTTTACAGGATTATTCCTCTGGCCTCTGGACGAATTGAAAAAGTGGTCACTCTAACCAAAAGTTACTGCTTGCTGTAGTACGAGTAGCACCGGCCTTACCCAGTTTGAAGAATTTTTCAACCCCTCCACTGTCCGCAGGCTCGTAGTCGAATTTTCCGCGTCGTCGCCTCCAGCAGCAGCAGCACCTCCGCCAAAGCCAGCGGCACGCGTGGCACCGCTTCAAGCACATCCTCCGCTCGAAGTTAGTTCGCGCCGTGCAGTGATCGGCATGCAACGACAACTACCGCTCGCTGCTGCTGTGTATAAAAATACCAACGACAATGAACGATCTTTTACAGCTTTTAGGATACGCCGTGTGCCGTGTGTACGTCCTGCTATTCCGCCACAAAGGCAAACCCGAAGGCTCACCAACTTCGTGTTTCCTCAGGGCCGTCGGACAGCCTGCTTGGCTGCAAGGCACTACTACTCCGGAACCGTGGGGGCACGGTCGGTATGGATGGTACTGCGTGCCTGGTACGCGGAGCACAGATTACGGATCACAACTTCGCATCTAATCCAGATTGAAAATCCTTGCGCGTCCTGAAAAATGCGGCGAGATTACGCGAAACCGCCAGTCCCGGTTATATACCGCGACTTACAATGGAACTCCCGATAAACCAAAATCCGCAACATGTCGTACGTTCGTACCCATAAGAGTAGCAGCCCCTCCGACTGCCTGTATCTCTGGCTCGAGCCTTGGTGACTGCTACTACTAGTGCCACACGGAAAGGGCCGTAACATCTGCGCTCGGAGATCCGACGTATCTTCGTGTTTATACCACGGCGTACCTATCGGGGTGCTGTGTCATTTGGGATCGTTCTCCATTTTGCGTCAGGGGCAGGAAACAGCACCCCACCGTTTTTACGGCGGGGGAATCACTTGGAATTAGTGTAGGATCAGTTTTGGAGTCGGAACAGGGGTTACTTTTTGGGTCACATGATGATGGCGCGCCTCGTCAGCTTAGCATCGTTGCTGGTCCTGCTGGAAGCCCCCCGGAGCGTCATGGCCACCTCCCTCGGCTCCCTGTCGTCCTCCGCGGCGTTTGCCTCGCCAGCGAACCCCGCCAGCACCCCCCGCCAGCTGCAACAGCACCGACGACAGGCGCAGCACCCCATGGGCGGCACAACCCGCCGCGTTTCGCCGTCGTCGAGGCACGCGCTTAGCGGCCAGTTCATTACCCGATCGATGCACCACCACCGCCCAGCGCAGCCGCCACATGCTCGACACGCAGCAGCAGCGCGTCGCCCGGTGACCCGCATGAGCAGTGCTCCTCCTCTGGATGAAGGACGCAGCTCCCGGCATAGCAGTGATAGCGATATCAGTGGGGGTGTAACTGATAGCGGTGCTACTAATAGCACAGGAGGTGGCAGTGGAAACCTCGCTTCGGTATATGGCGCGGTTTGCGCCGCAGTCCCGGCGCTGCTTGCTAATTGCGCGTCGGCTGCTGCTGCTGCTGCGGAGGAGGCGATCATGGGCGACGCCGGGGGGGGGGAGATGGGGGCCCGGCTGGATGCGCCCGCGGCTATCTCTTTCGGCGCTGTCGTCGTGGCGTTCGCTTTCTTGCAGGTGAACTCAGCAGTACTACGTACTGTAGATCAGTTTCAACGTTACTCTTATATACAAAAAACGGAGATGTTACATACCAGAACCTACCGCAAAAGGCATCCCGTACCTGGTACCGGTACATATTACGAGTACGTACGAGTATACATACCGGGTACTGCAGCTATTATTTATTATTTAATAGTACTGCTCTACGCACAGCAGTTACGAGCAGTGCCGTTAATTTTGTTGAGCTGTTGTAAGTAACGCGCTCGTCGTACTCAACGGGAAGATGTTACGCACCAAAAACCTGCAAAACGCATCCCGTGCTACAGCAGTACGTGCAGCAGCAGCAGCAGCAGCAGCAGCAGCAGCAGCAGCAGCACAGCCAGTGTCGTTATTTTTGTTGCAGAAATGTGCCAGGTAGTATCACGACTCGAGCGCCGAGGTAACAATCAAGTATCGCGGGCCCGCGGCTATAGGATCTTGAGCATGAGCTTGAGTTTTGAGTTTGAAAAGGAAAAAAGTAACGTGATACCCCCTCGGCTTACACTGCCGCACTGCGCTACTACTACAAGCACACTAGGGTAACTGATGCTGTCTASATACACGTATAGTTACTTGTATCGAATACGGTATTGCTGTTGTACTACTACGGAGGACCGCAGTAAATAGGGCCAAATGTTGTTATTAAAAATAGGTAAATGTATAGGTTTTTGTGTGCACCGTAGGTCCTATTTACTATGGTCCCTCAGATTAAATTTTACTGTGTCCCTAAAT
Organism: Saccharina japonica; assembly: GCA_008828725.1. Lineage (NCBI taxonomy): Eukaryota > Phaeophyceae > Laminariales > Laminariaceae > Saccharina > Saccharina japonica. The sequence continues at coordinate 68,269 of MEHQ01004517.1, forward strand.
ATAAGGAACATTTTTATCTTAATATTCAATCAAAAAGTTCCTTACAATTCGGGACAGAGTGGTACCGGCACCTGGTATATAGTACGGTACTGCACTGCATTGCACTGCACTGCACTGCACTCGTCCTGTTGCCGCTGTTTTTTTGGCGCGCACCGTCTTGATTGCACCCTCGGGTCGTACTCGTACCAGGGTGCGGTTGTTGGAATCAAAGATGTGGAATGACGGCGATTTATCATGTGACGTGACGGCAATACGGCAGTTTTTCGTGTGACGTGACGGCAATATACACGTAACTACTAGGTTTTAGTGCAGCCACTGCGGCCGTGCGCTGTGAAGGCTGCTCGTTTTTTTTGTGACGTGCCGTCATTCCCCATCTTTGGTTGGGATGGTATTCGCTGGTGCTGCTGTATCATGGCATGCCTCTGAGCCGCGCCTGCTGTGGATGTGGACACATTACCGGCGCGGGTGGAGTGGAAGCACATACGTGTATATCCATATTATGTATTTCCGCTATGTAGCGGTGGTGGCGATGTCCAAATAAATGGCTCTTCACAGCGAGTCGCTTCCCCGCGATGACATAGTCCTTCGACCTACACGTCTGAACTTAGCAGGAGCCCGGAGCCAGCATCGCTGCAGACCCGGCTTGGTAGATGCAATAATAAAGAGATAAACAGGGTGATATTATATGCATCTTAGTCGGCGATGTTCCCAGGCCTCTCTCCACGCCTGTAACATGTTGCGGTTCGAGTAAAAGCATGCATGAACACATATCTACACATCAGTTGTAAACCCGGGGATATGCCAGGATGTCCCCAGCAGACGCCGCGAATTCCACCGGCCGCTCAATCCCGCCACCCGCTATATACCTGCTCGATCCCGCCGCTCGCTCAATCCTACCGCTCGCTCACTCGTAAATCCGCCACTTTGTGAGACTCGAATCAAGCGCAAAAGCGCGACGTCCAGCTGGAGACGTCCGCCCCGGGGCCCATCCAAAGCGCGTGTTTTCGTTGACTCCTCAGGGCCCGGCTCGCTGCGCGGCTTGGTTGGCACCGAAAACCCCTCATAGCGAACCCAGTGTGCCCACGAATGTTTCCGGCCCAAAATGGTGGCGGCCCGAAACCGCCCTTGGACTTAATGACAACGTACGACCCGACGACTTACTAACGGCTTACCGGTGACGTGCTGATGGCTTGCCCACGACTTGGCGACTACTTACTGAGGGCTTTCCGGCGACTTACGGCCTACCGACGAATTACACTAACGACTTACCGACGACTTGCCGATGGGTTCTCAACAGCTTGCCGATGGCTTCCCGACGGATGGTCGACGACATAACGACGGCTTACGGGCGATGTATGGCTTATCCGCGACCCACCGACGAACTACGCACGACCTGTTGATGGCCTATTGATGATTTACTAACTGACGTACTGACGACCTACCGCTGTTTTTACTCACGACTTCATGATGTCTTTCTGACGGAGTACTGGCGACTTACTGGCGTCTTCCCGGCGTCGTACCGACGGCTTACCATAGGATTATCACAAAATTACCGACGACGTACAGGCGACTAACCAACGGCTTACCGACGACATGCTGATAGCGTAGCGGCGAGTTTAATTACGACTTAGAGGCAACTTACCGACGAATACCCGACGTACTACGGACGCATTACCGACAGAATATCAACTTATCAAACACTTACCGACGACTTACCGACATCAATGATTTACCAACTACTTACCGATCGCGTACCGGCGAGTTACCGATGACTTGAATGGAAATTGCGGACGACTCACCAACGACTTACCGACGTTTTACTGACGTCTTACCGATTGCTTATCGATGGATTCCCGACAACGTATTGACGGCTTATGGATGACTTACCAACGTCTTACCTACGACGTTCCGATGCCTTACCGACGACCTACCGACAGCGTCGCATCGGGATCGCGATCAAGGCACGAACGGCGAGGAGGGAATACGAGGCAGTTGTCAAAGACATGAAAACCAGCGTCTGGTTGGGTGGGGTAGTCTTCGCGAAGAAATAAACGAAATCGCAAAGTACTGGGGCCGCGTTTGGTGTGGACGGGCGGCCTTTGCCTTTGCCTTGCCTTGGCCTTGCTTGCCTTGGCCTTGCCTTGCCTTGCCTTGCCTTGCTCTTGCCTTGCCTTGCCTTGCCTTGCTCTGCTCTTCCCTGCTTGCCTTGCCTTGCCTTGCTTTTCGCCTTGCCTTTCCTGCTGCCTTGCCTAGCTTCGTTGCTCTTGAGCCTTCTATGCCCTCTTGCCCATCTTGCCCTANCCTGATTTTGTCTACTCTGCTTGACTTTCACCTTATGTTTTGTCGTTTTTAAGCCAATCAGAGGCTCTTCATAGTTCCACCCTATGCCCCCTATACAAATGCCGACGTACGCGGAGACCCCCTTCTCCCTTCGACACCTCGCACTACACGCCACTCGAGCGACACACACACACATATCTGCCTGCATACCTCCGCCGAAATAATACGAGATAGAAGGCTCCCCTTCGGGATTGTGGTTGACTTGGAATACCAGGGGTGTCACAAAAGTTGAGAAGGGAGAATACAGCAGCAGGCGTTCGTTCCTCGTACTATTAATAGCAGCTACTCGTATACGTAGCCACCGGGCGAGCACGAAGAGCATGAAAAAACTCTACTTTGCATTGCAAGGACGGCAGGTTCGTGGGGTGCGTTTTAAACTTGATTTTAGTATGTACCTGTTTTTGGCCCCGAACGGACCAGGTGTACCTGTTTTTGGCCGCTGCCCTTTAAAAAAAATATACTATGTCATAGAAGATCGTAACACGACGGAGAGAAAAAAACAAAAAAACGATGTTAAACGCTAGAACCGTATATTGTTTGCTCAAAGATTTTGTGATGCGCGAGGGTCCGTAGGCGCCATGCGGCAGAGGCGGCGTGGCTGCCGCGGATGAGCCTGAGAGGCGTCGCGAGAGCTAGGGCCGCAGTGGATGCGCGTCTGACTCACGCGCAGCGAGAGGCAACGGCAACGAGGGACTCCTGTATGAGTTGTTCGGTCCTCACCTGTGCCATGCGTTCTCCCACCTTCAGCACGTATTCTTCGTCCACCTGGTGAGGTCGACGGGGGGGTTCGGGGCGCCAGAAACGGCACGGTGCAAGGTTTCAGCGGGTGTGGTCATACGCCGAGGGAGGTGCGCCAATAACCTTGCTGGCTGGCATGGCATGCCATAGCAAGCCATGGCGTGGCATGACATGCAGCGTTGATCATTGTGCCGAAAATTTCGGTCTTCCGAAATATCAAAGTTTTGATTAATTATACCGAACGCGCTTGGCTCTCCATCTTCTGGCGTCTACGTATTCTTCATGCTGATACTGACCAAAAATAATCCACGTATGCAGCGAATATCGAAAATCGCAACGACTCGATTCTTCGTTTATCGATATTGTACCAAACTCGATTCGTTTGACATCCAAAAAATACTGCATGGCATGCCACGGAAGACAAGTAAACCTGAAACGACAATCATACCCGTTCATCTAAATAGCTGGCGACCAAACTCAGTGCCAGCCAACAGTCACCCCCCCCCCCCGCCCGGTTTTCCTCTAAACATCAAGAGACCTGAAGGTCTCTACTGGTACGAGCCGAAAACGGCGTAATGGTGTTACATCTGCGAACCAACACCACTCCGGGCATCTCTCTTGCTGTTTTCCCTCCCGCTATTCCGACAAACAAGTGCCGGAGACGTTCATGCGCGCGCGATGGGGGGGAAGTTACTGCACAAGGAGGACACGCGCAATACGTGATTCTGCGATTGGTATCTCCGTCAGCTCTTCGAACAATTGCTCAAATATTTGGTGTGCTGTGGACGCGGGACTCCCGACGGTCCACAGACTGTTATGGCCCTATCGCAACGAAAAAGACGGCGTAGAGGATCCCCGGTACAGAGGTCTCGCGGTGCAGGGGAACGGCTTGTACAGCTCAACAATATGCGTATCTTCTGATGACAAGAGGCGTAGGGAGGGGGCGGGAGAGGCGGGGACCCCTTCTGGGGAGAAGCTCGGGATCCGCGAGACCATGCGCCGGAAGGTGGAAGCGGACAAGCGGGAGCAAATGGCGAGGGAGGACGAAATTACGCCCGCCTCCACGCTCAAGGTTGCGGCCTTGTGGTTGGTCCTGATAAGCCAGCTCTGGCTCCTGGTGGTCTTGTGGAACGACCCCATGGGCCCCGCGACGTCTGCGTGTTCCGTGTTCTTGGCTGCGCTTCCTAGCTGTTGTTGCTGGTGCGCGTCTTTGCTTGCCTGCTTGCTCTTATGCCTCTTGTCATCAGAGCGCATATTTTGAGCTGTACAGCGTCCCCTGCACCGCGAGACCTCTGTACCGGGGATCCTCTACGCCGTCTTTTTCGTTGCGATAGGGCCATAACAGCTCGGTGGACCGTCGGAGATCCCGCGTCGCACAGCACACCAAATATTTGAGCAATTGTTCGAAGAGCTGACGGAGATACCAATCGCAGAATCACGTATTGCGCGTGTCCTCCTTGTGCAGTAACTTCCCCCCCATCGCGCGCGCATGAACGTCTCCGGCACTTGTTTGTCGGAATAGCGGGAGGGAAAACAGCAAGAGAGATGCCCGGAGTGGTGTTGGTTCGCAGATGTAACACCATTACGCCGTTTTCGGCTCGTACCAGTAGAGACCTTCAGGTCTCTTGATGTTTGAGGAAAACCGGGCGGGGGGGGGGGGTGACTGTTGGCTGGCACTGAGTTTGGTCGCCAGCTATTTAGATGAACGGGTATGATTGTCGTTTCAGGTTTACTTGTCTTCCGTGGCATGCCATGCAGTATTTTTTGGATGTCAAACGAATCGAGTTTGGTACAATATCGATAAACGAAGAATCGAGTCGTTGCGATTTTCGATATTCGCTGCATACGTGGATTATTTTTGGTCAGTATCAGCATGAAGAATACGTAGACGCCAGAAGATGGAGAGCCAAGCGCGTTCGATATAATTAATCAAAACTTTGATATTTCGGAAGACCGAAATTTTCGGCACAATGATCAACGCTGCATGTCATGCCACGCCATGGCTTGCTATGGCATGCCATGCCAGCCAGCAAGGTTATTGGCGCACCTCCCTCGGCGTATGACCACACCCGCTGAAACCTTGCACCGTGCCGTTTCTGGCGCCCCGAACCCCCCCGTCGACCTCACCAGGTGGACGAAGAATACGTGCTGAAGGTGGGAGAACGCATGGCACAGGTGAGGACCGAACAACTCATACAGGAGTCCCTCGTTGCCGTGGTGCGCTTGGTAGCCCACATCGCCATAGCTCTCGCCCTCCGGCACCGATCGCGGCGGGCAGCCACGGCCGGCCCGTCGCCGCAGGGCCGCACCTACTAGGCGGCGATCCGCCTCGCGTCGATGCACAAACACTCTTTTGATGCAAACAATATGTTAGCTTCAGATGATGTCAATGTTCTGGTTAGTCGTCGTTCTTGTTTGTTTTTTTTTCTTCCGGTCATCAATCAATTTGGGCAGCGGCCAAAAACAGGTACACCTGGTCCGTTCGGGGCCAAAAACAGGTACATACTAAAATCAAGTTTAAACGCACCCCACGAACCTGCCGCTTCCTTGCAATGCAAAGTAGAGTTTTTTTCATGCTCTTCGTGCTCGCCCGGTGGCTACGTATACGAGTAGCTGCTATTAATAGTACGAGGAACGAACGCCTGCTGCTGTATTCTCCCTTCTCAACTTTTGTGACACCCCTGGCATTCCAAGTCAACCACAATCCCGAAGGGGAGCCTCCTATCTCGTATTATTTCGGCGGAGGTATGCAGGCAGATATGTGTGTGTGTGCGCTCGAGTGGCGTGTAGTGCGAGGTGTGAAGGGAGAAGGGGGTCTCCGCGTACGTCGGCATTTGTATAGGGGGCATAGGGTGGAACTATGAAGGCCTCTGATTGGCTTAAAAACGACAAAAATAAAGGTGAAAGTCAAGCAGAGTAGACAAAATCAGGTATACCTGGGTTTTGAAGAGGCAAAAACCGGTACAACGAGTTGTAGGGAGGGGGCGGGAGAGGCGGGGACCCCTTCTGGGGAGAAGCTCGGGATCCGCGAGACCATGCGCCGGAAGGTGGAAGCGGACAAGCGGGAGCAAATGGCGAGGGAGGACGAAATTACGCCCGCCTCCACGCTCAAGGTTGCGGCCTTGTGGTTGGTCCTGATAAGCCAGCTCTGGCTCCTGGTGGTCTTGTGGAACGACCCCATGGGCCCCGCGACGTCTGCGTTTTTGAAGGACTGATTGATCGAATCTGGTACTTTCGTGTGCGGAGCGGGGGTGAGGTGGTTGATTTGTACGTGTGGGTTTTGTACGGCGGCATTCCGCGGAGATTGTACGGAGGCAAACTAACGGGGATTTTTTTTTTATGGAGGTATTACGCGGGGTTTGATTGAGTGCGTGGGAGCTGGAGGTGGACTCTTTGCCCTGAGAACGGGCCGACCCTAAATGCCGCCGAGGCGAGGTGTCGGTGTACGAGTGAAACGAAATAAGTTATGGTATGGTGGGTTCTATACGTTTCTGACATGTGTGATTTGGGGGTTTTATTGCTCAGGCGGGCTTCGAGCACGGTCTTCGAACGCGAGCGTTTACCTCCTCCTTGGAGTGTTGGGATGCACCAACTGGTCTGCGTATATGGAGTAGACGGGCAGAGGGAGGGCAACGGCTGACTTTTACTTTTTGGACACGCCGTTTGCGTACCGCTTTTTGTTGTATTGCTGTACTCGAATAATCTGCGTCTGTATTCTCTGAACATGTACGGAAGCGAGCGGCGGTATCGGTATCGGCAACATTGGCCCAAGAACATGGTGCGATTGATGGCTCTCGGGGCGGGTAGGCACGCCATCGGTAGGACGAGTTAAGGTACAACGCGGCATCGCGGTATCGCCCGTGCATACATACATACATACATACATACATACATAGACCTGTCGGTATAATGTACCTGATAGACCTGTATGCTACCCGTGTGTAGCAGGCAGCAAGGACGGATCGAAGTGCTACAGTAGAACAGGCGTCTGCGTGAGTGTGGATGATACCACAGCTGCAGTTTTAACAGAGAACCAAAGAAATGCACAATGCTTCATGTCTTTCACTTAACAAAGTGCGGTGCAACCTAAGCCAATGAGCTTCAACACATGTAGATAATCTGTTAAAGCGTAACATCTGACAAGACCCTCATGAAGGCTAGGATGCAATCGTACGAGTGGGTTTTGGGGCCGCAGACTAAGAACGCACAATTCATACATGCTGTGACTTGCACGATGGGATACGCGCAACCGACTCGATCGGCCGCCGCCGTCGTGCTCTGGGCTCATCCTGGGGTATACGCGTACCGCCAAGAGAACCCGAACTGACGAGGTGCAGAACATGCCGGTATACTGGTACCATGCTTACCGTCATACCGGTAACTACATATCTGGTATCGGTTTACTGGTACACCTGGTACGAAACATTACCATAGCCCATGTGTGCGTATCCTGCGTGTGACTTCTTGCCGCGCCTGTTTGTTGGCGTTTCACCCTGAGAATCGGCAGCCTGGAAAAAAATGGTACCTGGTACGCCGCTGAGCGTTGAACAAGGATACTGATGTAGTGTAGTTGTTGCTGATCTATTTGCGGCGAGCAGCAATATCCGTTTTACCAACAAAACAATTACTGCATAGGAAACCCGGGGATGTACCCAGGATGCCCCCTGACGGCCACAAGCCACACGACGCATGTAGTGATTGGAATCCTCGAAACACATGGTCCCTCATACTATTAATAGTATTCTAGGTGGATGCCGGGCGTGGTCTTCTCGCACCAGGCCTCGTGGTTGTTATGTTGCTCCCCATCGAATGTCTTAATCGTGCTCCGAATGCATGTCTTGATATTGACGGACTACCCCCATGCTGCGTACTGAGAAGGGCACCGAACAGACCGTGCGAATCGACGCAGTTCCGCCTCGCTTTCAGATTTTGTCCAGAAGACGAGGCTCACAACCTGTTCAAGTATGTGCGTTGAAGGCAACAGATCGAAGATTTTATGGGTCTGATGGTGTATTACGAGCAAGCGGCAGGGCTCACCATCCCTCCGACATACCCTGGTACGTGGTAATACCTTCTATGTTATGTAGGTGATGCGTTGGCTGCCAAACATCGTCAATCGACAGTTCCTAGACTCACCCAGAAAATGGGGCTAGAAACCTTTTAAAACATGTGCATTCGTTGTACGCAACAGGTAGATGGTGTGGGTCTGATAACAATGATGATGGTGTTATAAGAGCAAGCGGTAGGGTCCACTCGTCGATGCCGGTATCAAAATATTGCACGATGAGAGCAGTAGGTAATACGGCGACTGTCAAGCAAGCCCGGAAATCGAAAGTCCCTAGATTCATCCAGAAAGACGAGGCTCGTAACCTGTCAAACAATATGCAAGCGTTGTACGCAGCAGATATATATATATATCTGGGTAGTATGTATGAGGTGGTGCATACGAGCCAGTGGCAAGGCCCACCACAGTCAGTGGCATACCGTGAGGTTGAAGGCGATGGGGCAGCTGCCAAGCAAGGTCGTGAATCGATAGTCCCTAGATTCACCCAGAAAACGAGGCTCATAACCTTTGAAGTGTGCGTGTGTTGTGCAAAACACACAGATATTGTACAATCAGTGACCATACCCTGTTTGACGAAGAAGCAGGTGATGCGACGGCTGCCAACTAAGCTCGTGAATCGATATTTCCTACGAGACGTATCCAGAAGACGGGGCTCGTAACCTTTGAAGGTATATCTGCGTTTAGGTTGTACGCGACAAATATATAATGCTAACGATATATGGTACATACTATATATAGCTTGCACCGATTTTACTTCCAGGTCTGATCGGTATCGATGTATCATACCAACCTCATATAATTGAGTATCAGTCAATCCGTCAAAAATATCCGCTTCAGATTCCTCCTCCTTGCTCCTCGTCACGAAGGAAAATCCACGACACGCTACTACTACATCAGTTTTGGACAGAAGCATACCAGGTATGGTTATCGTACTATACCCCTCAACAAAAAGCACCAGGCACCCCCTTCCTCCTTGGTCAGATTCCCTCTCGTTGATCCTCATCGTCTCGAAGGGAACTACTGCATACATACCTGGTACATACTATGAAAACCAGCAAAGCCTGAACATACTGTTTGTTATCGTATGAATGACTCTAAACAAAATAGACCACAGGTATGTATATATATACTCCGAACTCAATTTTGTAGTACTGTACTACTGCTGTCTCACAGGAGGACTCTTGTCATCAGCCGCCGAAGCGTGCGATCGGCACCGTAAAAAAAACGTAATCGACGAGTTCCTGTTGAAAAATATCTACACATTGCCAAACCAAACGTCACTGCTGTATTTCAGCGCCAACGGTATGCATTGCCGTGCCTTTCCCCAGTGTACTGCTTAACTATTTAGGTTGGACGGTGATATTCATACGTATGTACGAGATTGCCAAATTCAGCAACAATTATGAAAGGCGTGTGTAGCGTGTTACCAAATTCAGCAACAAGTTACGAGTCGTTCTGTATACTGCTCTCACAGGAGGACTCTTGTCATCAGCCGCCGAAGCGCGCGATCGGTAGCGTAAAAAAAACAAAATCGACGAGTTCCTGTTGAAAAATATCTATATATTACCAAACCAGTACGTCACTGCTGTATTGCAGCGCCAACGGTGTGCATTGCCGTGGTTTCCCCCAGAGTACTGCTTAACTATTTTGGTTGGACTGTGCTGATACGTGCGAGGTTTCCAAATTCAGCAACAAATATGCAAGGCGTGTGTTGCGTGTTACCAAATTCAGCAGCAGGAGGTATGAACGGCGTGTGTTACGTGTTGCAAGTTGCAAGTGAGGGCGAAAACATTTACCGGCATACTCGTGCAACAAACCAGTAGATCTACTGTAGTACTTACATATCATACCACGGTACCAGGCGTCAAGAAAATCCATGCTGACTGACTGACGACATGACAGGTGCAGCAGATAGATACGTAAGAAAGACGATAATACCCGGTACGCCTTACTGATCTCGGCAAACACAACAGTTAGGCTACGTATAATGCACAACAACAGCAAGTAATGCTACGTATACTTGGAACTACTACTGCCATGCACAATACAGGTGTGCATCCTGGCTGTCCCAAGCTTCTTCTACTACTTGAGCCAAAAAATGGGCCTGTAAGAATCATCGTCAGTGCGCCCGTATTTGTTGTTGAGTTTGCGGGTGGGCAACGTGGTCCCAAACGGTTTTGAAGTTCCACCGATCGCCCGCTGTGTCCCAACGGGAAAAAAAAAACGAGCAAAATCGTATCCCGCGTGTCAAGTCCAGCTCCTCCTTCGGAAAACACGCTTTCTGATGTGATATGCAGTCAGTGGTACTCGTACGAGTACGAGCAATACTCGGTGTATTTGCCACAACAAGCGGCACTGGAAGAGTCAGCTATCATACTCAACAAACAGCGGAAGCAGCATACCTCAATTTTCTTTACTGGCCTGAGAATTAGTGCAGACCGAAGACCTAGCTAGGATATATCAGTAAACTGTTAGGGATAGCTCCGCATATGCCAAGTCAAATATAATTCGCAAAAGAACGGTACTACGACGGTAGAAAGAAGTGCACGAAGCACTTAGCTGAGCTGGGCTCGTACGGCAGCATCACACAGACAGGCAAAAACAGCCGTGATGCACGCACACCACATACAAACCAAAGCTATTACCAGGTATAATGTACTGTACAGCAGATAGAAGGTGGATTTACTGTAGACATAAGATGTGTATCACATGTAGATTGCAACAAAAGAAAAAAGAAAACGATGCGACGTCTCATCATCGTCGGCTACCCTTCCTTGGTGGTTTCCTGCCTGCAGGAAAAAACATCACAAACAAAACGTCATCACGACGTCACCGGCACACACGTGTTGTGTGCGCCGTGCGCGCATCTGAATGATCATCCATCCGCCGTCACACCCCACCGACGCAAGCCATACCATCACTACCTTGAACGCCATCCATATATATTATACCCTCCGTCGATGCTGTAACATCACTACCTTCAACACCATCCCATGTATAGTATACCGCCCGTCTCGTTTAATAACCCACACCATCAAAAGCACCACCCACTAATAAACTACCACCCGCTTTTCCCCACCAATCAACGACAACAGGTCGGTCCTCTCAACCAATCGATCGATAATAATCAGAAACGAAATAAAAGAAAAAAAACACACGCAACACATTCAAAAAGCGGGGCAGAGGCCATCATCGCAACGACAGCGCCCTACTTGCGACGACGAACGAGTGAATCGTCAATCGTCAACCGAGCACACGGGCATACATACTATATGATCCCCTGCTATTATACCTAAAACGCACCCATTCAACCCCCAAAAGCAATCAGCGGCGGCTAACGATTACGGACTATAGAGACTAACCCCCTTCCTCTCTCTCTGTTTCGCTACGAAGGGATATGATGGTCTTCCCCGGGACTCAACCCAAACAATCGTTTCAACACCCAAGACCCTTTTGGCGAAAAAAAAACCGGCGGTCGAGTACATGTTTCCCTCCTCCTGCGCCATGCCGCGCCCCCCCTTCATCACCTACCCTCCTCACAGAAAAAAAGGCAGAAACATAATACCTTAAGTAATCATCGACCAACGCTCGCCGTGTCTTGGGCCGCCTCTCTATAAAACCCAATCATGAGACGTCTTTTTTTCAAAACACAGCTATTAATAGCTCTGCTGCCTTTCTACCGAACCATCATCAAAATCCACCAATCCACCCACCTACCTACCATACCACAGCCGACAACGAAGTAAATCAAGATTGAGACGTTCGAGGCACCACAACAAAAAGCAGTAGTACCGGAACAACGAGCGGTGCAACTCATGCCGGTTGAATATTTTAAGTTACCCCACCGTTGGAAATCGCGAATCGCGTGTCAGGGCAGCCGCAGCGTGCCCCCCCCCCTCCCCCCTCCGCCCAACCCACCGAACCAAAATCTAACGCATGGAAGTATAGCAGCAGCAGCAGCCGGCCTCCCGTCAAGAATGTACTAATTTATAGTGAATGCACTAATATATAGTGGTGGCCCCTCGATGGAGGGGGCGCAGGTGAAGAAAGTTAAAAGTCTCGACGTATATGCTACTTAACTGTACCGTCGCACTACACTGCTACTGTACCTATGTTAACTAGCCAAAAATAAAAGACGCGCCCACCAAAATCAACCAACTCATTTCTTGAGTCGCCTCGCTGCCGCTGCCGACGCCGCCACCACCGAAAAAAAAAAAAAAAATTAACGTACAAGAAGATTAACCATAGTGATAGATCAGGTCGCACACCTTCAGGCAGACGCAGGAAGAAAGAACTCTCTTGGCACACGTCCAGAGCGACATGCTCATCATACATGTCTAGACTACGCATAATAAACGAGTGCACTATGTTACTTTCCCGCTATTATAAACGCCACGAACCTATGTATCATAGAATCGCAACGGCACGTTGGGGAAACCCATGAGGGGGTGGGGGGCATGCTCCTCAGGCGAGCAGGTTACCACCGGTCGCGAATCCGCCTTAGACAGGGTAGAAACGTTTTTGGGCCGGTCCACATGCGCCGGGCTACGAGCCGCAGCCACAGAAGCTACTGCTGTAGGCCGACAGCCGACCTTTCATAGTTTCGTCCCGACAACGCTCAAAACAATCAACCAAAGAAAAAAATCGAAGAAAAATACCAACAGAAGAGGGACGTAAGAAACAGAAAAAATAAAAAGACAATACTCCGTATATTGCAGCATGTTTCGCGGGCTATCACTCGACGAAATTTCTTCGCAAAACCAAACCACACCTGACGTACCAATCTTTTGAGTGCGTGGTGGTTGTACGAAAAATCAGCTACGAAACCCGGGGGGGAAAGAAAGTCGAGAAAGCGTCGACGACAAAATATGTTTGCACCCTTCAGCCGTCAAGTGCCGTGAATAACAGAAACAAAAATACAGAAAACTAGCGGCTAAAGCCCCCCCCCCCCCCCCCCCACCCCCACACGCCCTGCCTACAGCCCGAGTCACCGAAACCAAGAGTGTTGCCTCCTCTCACGCCACTAAACAACAGGTGGCGACGTGGCTGTGGGCATTCCACCGTTCCGACCCTCCTTTTACCCAACCGCGGCGCCTCAATTTCTCCTGTCCCTCGCCGTCTGTCGCCGCCGCCCCCACCCACAATCCCTGCATGGGCCACCATCGCCTGATAAATGTTACCCACCACCAATGTACAAAGAAAAGACACTTGTTTTGGCTCTTTTTTTTCACCGCCCTCACACCCCTCCCTTCGGGCACACGCGAGAGACGGGAGATCTGGTCGTCAGCACTCTCGCCGCCAGGGCTTACAACTCGCAAGACTCGAACCGAGCCGGGCCCAACCTAACAGAACCGTCATAGAGCCAACGTCAGAAACCACCATGCTCCAGCCGTGCAACTGGGGACAAGACTTCAAGGGTGTGTTTAGTAGGGTACGTACTCCGGGGTCCCCGGGTACCAAAACGCAGGTTGTTTCGGTCATACTCGGGTAGGAACCTACGTTTGTTGGTCATACTCGGGTAGTACCAGGGTACACCCCGGATATACTCGGTAGGTGCCCAGGTAGGTACCCGCAGGGTATACTCGGGTAGGTATCCGGGTACCCCCAGGGTATATATACTCAGGGTAGGTATCCAGGTACCACCAGGGTATACTCGGGTAGGTACCCGGGTACCCCTGGGTATATACCCTAATCACACATACTGGGGTAGGTACCCGGGCCTGTTGGGTCATAATCGGGTATGTACCAGAGTTTGTTGGCCATAATCGAGTATACCCCCAGGGTATACGCGCTACTAAACACACCCTTGCAAGTTTTCCCCGAGCCGACGGGAGCTGAAACAACACCTGCACACCGTAGCACCGGACGGGGCGCACGACAAACAGCACGACACCGCACCACCCACGGCCGAAAATATTTCCAAACAAGGGCACCCCTCCTCATGCCAGCGCCCGTCACAGTTCCAGCTCCGGTAAGGGTAGGAGCCCTTGAGCTGCGTTGCGACGCTAGCTTTCTGAAACGGGAGGATTACATCGATCAGTAACTCCTCACAATTTCAAGCCTCGACCAACAAATCGATCGAACCCCCGGATAGGGCGATCGGGTCAAGCCAAACTACAAAAATGCGACCGAAGAGTACACAACCCCTCCCCCCCCACCTCTCCGCCTACCGCCTCCACCTCTCCCCTAGCTCACATTTTTTGTCCGTGAACTAGCCCCCCCCCAACCCTCCTGCCGCCTGCATCCCTAACCAAGTTCACGGTTCTAGTCCGTGAACTACAGCTTTTGCCCCCCCCCCCCCCGTCCATGTCAACGCCAACCTTGCGATCGTTGTGGTGTGACACGCACCAGCCAAAGCACCCCGGCATTTACTTTCGGGGTAGCATCGCCATCGGCCTATCACCCCAGTTCCATTCTCTCCCCATTCCTCTGTCCATCCTGCCTACCGCCCACATTTCGCCGCCTACTACAGCTACAGTTAGTTGCGCCCCGTATTTCGCCGTCAACTACAGCTAAAGTAGTAGTGGTCGAAACTCCCCAACTCGCCTCGAATTTTTTGTGTGTTCGTTTTTTTTTCTTCGCTCGCGTCTAGTAACGCTGCCGTTGCCAACCGACATATTCCCACATCACTTGACAACAGCGAGACGACACGATTAGATAGCCGTCTCGACACAACGCCACTCCCCCCCGCCCTCCCCCTTAACGCCGTCCACGACGAGCGACGGGAAAAAGGCGTTCTCGCGTGCGGCCGTTCACGGGGTGAAGAGGCGGCACTTCCCAGGCTCACTGACTAATCAGGGCGACACCATTTCCCCCACACCGCCGGCAACGAAAACTGTCTTTTGTCCAGCGCGGCGGAGCCGCACTATCCCAAGACGCGAAAAAACGCGACACTTATCCCTGTGCCCGCATCTATAGGAGCGCAGGCACTGCCTCCTTCCTCCCGTCCTCCCCCCCCTCCCCTATCTGCCTGCCTGCCTCCCGCATCTCTCTTGCCTGCCTGTGTGTGTCCCGCCTTTTGCTGGAAACCCCCAACAACCCCGGTCCCCTCCTTTTCCCGACGCGCCCAGATAAGTCCGTCATGCAACAACGTTCCCACCTCTTGGTGCAAACCCCAACAACCCCCGTCCCCTCATTTTCCCGACCCGCCAAGGAAATAAGTTTGCGGTACCACAACACCCCCGCCTTTTGCTGGAAACCCCCAACAACCCCGGTCCCGGTCCAGCCAAATAGTCATGGGCGGTGATGATCAAATGCTCCGAAAAAAGGAAGGAAAATCGACGAATAAGTAATTCCACCCCAGCCAAGACGATGAGGATTTATCATCCCATGCCCCGGTAAAAGGATGGAAGCTGAAGGGACTTCCCGCCAAGGCCCAGCCAAAAGACAATGGGCGGTCAATATCCCACGCCCCGAAAACAACAGGGGGTTTCCAGCTCTGCTCATAGAGGGATTACGCGTTTCGGAGCGCTATCAGTAACGCTCGCGAGGCTCGCGGTCTCCTCCACCGCCGCGATCCCCTCCCCTGTCTCCTCCCCTGTCCCTCCCGCCGCCACCGCCTCCTCCACCCCCCCCACGGTCGCCCCCGCCGCCTTTAGCCTTAGCGTATTCAATGCGGAGCACGGCCGTGTTACGGTCCAGCTTGTCCAAACGGTACTCGGCAACTCCCATCTTCGCGATGGTTGCCTGCCAGAAAAAAGTGAAGGAAAAAAAAAAACGTGGATTAAGGATCGACCGTTTTGTAACGCTCATATTTTCAAGCTGCGTGGAAGTGATACTCCGATGGCGCGTACTTACAAACGTGACTGCGGGACTATACAATGGGCTCTGAGTTAATGGAAGAACAGCGAGAACACCAACAGTAGCAGCAACAAAACCACCAATAGCACCGGCAACTGGTTCACCCCCCCCCCCCCCCCAGCAACATGCGTGACTGTACTGTGGTTATGAGACAATGCAAGAACAGCAACAGCACCAACAGCAGCACAACAGCAACCGCAGCAACACTATCACCAACAAAAATAACCAAATACTGATGTCGCTCACGTGGTAGCTGGACTCGAACTCGACGAAACAGATAGCGTCCAGGCTGACGGAAGACGTCCCCACATTTCGCCCCCCCTTAGCCCTTAGCCTGAGCGATATGTACCCTGGAAAGGGCCTGAAGATGTGCGCCAACTCTCTCTCCGAGGCGTCCCCAGGGATGCCTTCCACGTACAGAGTGTGGTGGGCGTCGGCGGGAAGCCTTAGGGGCAAGCCCATTGCCGACACCTGCGGAGGCGTGAGGCGGGTTGATAAATAATTGAATCAACAAACCGAGCGATCAATTAATATCATCAAACACAATTAAATTGATCGACTACAAACGAAGAAAAGCCGCCACGCAATCAATCCATACATCAACCAATCAAAAAAAGCAACTACTGTAACCAATCGGAACAATGTATCACGCTGTCATCACTCCGAGCAATCAGCCAATCACTCACCTGGTATCATCATATACCAGGTATTTGCGACTACAGTAGTAGACTATAACAGGGAGGCTTGTTGATCGGTCATTGAATCAATCATCACCTAATCACCCAGCAGTCAACCTTTCGCTAGCTAAATCAGTCAATCACGATACAAAATGACACTGAAAAAGGGGCAAAAACGCGACTTTGTTGTAAAGAAAAAGCCATACTCGTAATTCAATACGCAAAATTACTTGCAAATAGAACAACAATAAACTCGCCTGCATGAGCCGAGGAGTCGCCATCCCGTAGGCCTGAGCCGCGTGGATCCCCCCCATGCCCCCCATCCCCATGCCCAGATAGCCCGAGTTAACGCCTGACAGCGAAGTCGAAATCCCCCCCGACGGAGTGCGGTGGTGAGAGCCAGAATTCGCAATGGCGTAATTGTTCCCAGGGTGGCCGCCGTCTTCGGCGAAAAACGACAAAAAAAAAACGGTGAGAAAAGTAAAACGCACACATAACCGACCGGGCGAGTTGGCATAAAACGACCAACATGGGGTTGGAGGATGGGAATGGGGATGGGGGGGGGGGGAGGGGCAATCAGAGACCGGCCGGGGTTTCCACGTGAGGAAATCAATACTCGGGACATCACCGACCCTATCCCTGGAAATCTATCAAGAGTCTACAAATACCGTGCAAAATAACGTTCTGCTGCCTGCGTGTGCCCGTGTCGCACAGTTCCATATGTTGCAGTGAGTACACATTTCCTACCCCGGCAAGCCCGGAAGGGAGTTGCTAGGTAGGAGGGAGGGCTGGGGAGGAAGGGAGAACA
This sequence comes from Saccharina japonica, assembly GCA_008828725.1. Lineage (NCBI taxonomy): Eukaryota > Phaeophyceae > Laminariales > Laminariaceae > Saccharina > Saccharina japonica. The sequence continues at coordinate 85,697 of MEHQ01004517.1, forward strand.
TAATATGTGCCACATGAAAGCTGTAGTACCCAACATCGACTAAATTGCTACTGACTATACTGATGTTGGCAGTACGTACGAATATTTAAATACAACCCCTCGATGGAGGTGAGGTAGTCGTAAGAAGACAGCGGGAGGAGAGGGAATTGGTGGGAGTTGTTCGAAGAAAGACCTGGACGAGTGCAAAAATCATCGGCCACACAAAGCAGCCCCTCTCCCTTTCCTCCCACCATGTCTCCCAATAATAGGGCACCTCCATCGAGGGGTCGTATTAGAGAGATTGGTACATACTAAGAACGAGTCAGTAGCAACCTTGTCGCTGTTCGGTAACACAGTTTTTATGTGGTACAGCATTACGTAGAAGCAATGCGGTACGCACTGCGTACTCGTACGTCCTCCCTCCAAACTTCAAACCTCTCTCTGCTTGCCATTTCCTCTTGTCTATTAACTCACCGGCATCCCTTGTGTCCGATCGCTCTGGCCGAGGCCGCTTCCGGGCCGCTCTCGCAAAGCATACAGCTGCCGCCGCCGCCGTCACAATCGGGTGCAACAACCCACCACGAGGATGAAACGGCAGGCGGTAGCGGTAGCAGAAGTAGACCGAGAATAGGAAGAGGAAGGATAGGAGCGTGCGGGGGCGGGAGGGGTGCAACACATCCCCGAGTTCCAGAAAATTCCAGGCGTTCGTTTGCACCAGGGAGTTTCGGGGGTTGCGTGATTGGTGACGCTGGGGGCGGGGGGTGCGGCCGGCGGGGGGGGGGGGTTCGGGGGGGGGGCAGCGGAAAGCGGAGCAGGGGGGAAGAAGTTGGAAGGCTGTGGTGGACGAGGGGATCGGGGAGGCACGGCATATGCGTAGGGTAGGGTTGTCGAGGGAAAGGGGCCGCCCTTCCGGCATTCCGCTCGTTCAAAGCACGCTTCTTTGATCCTTGGGGGGGGGGTTCGGGTTGGTGATTCGAGGTCAATTCGAACGCTGGTTCGGGTGTCGAAAGTTTGTTCGGGTTTACAATAGATGTGGCGCGGATGAGTGGAACGTTCAGCTCGAGCTCTCGCGACGCTCTGATATCGGGTATCGACTTGGTTCTGGCATCGAACGTCATCCTCCGTCATGGCTGTGTCGGCCCGTCTCGCGCTCGCGCTCTCATTTTTCCATACTGTAAGTAACATAGGCCTATCTCGAGCGTGAGGCCTCTCGCGAGTCTCGCTCGCTCGCTCGGGTATTCGACAAGTGAGCTCGCCGCTTCGGGTATCGAACGTATGGTTTCTGGAAAGGGCGCGGAGGTAGCGTAGGGTGGGTAGGCGGTATATGCTGGAGCGCGTGTCGTGGTCAGCGATACGCTCGCCGTGCAATGCCCCCCACGCTCGCGAGCAGCTCAGAGAGCGTGAAGATTGTAAGAGCGCTTTAGGGGGCGGGGAGGGGGGGGGGCGGCGGCGATGGGTACAGTTACAACAGGAATTGCTGCGCTTCGGCCCTGATCGGCACTCGTCTTGAAGAATGAGGGGGGTAAGACGGGGATAGGAGCAGCTACTGCCTCTGTTTTATCACGCGCTAGCGGATACGCGCTGAAGGATGGGAAGGGGCTGCAGAGTAAACGTCGGGGGGGAGGGGAGAGTTTTCTCCCTGGCGATAGGTGCGCACGGCGTCTGCCAGCGGCATGAAGCGCCGTTTTTGTTTCCCGCCTTGTTGATTCCCCGCATCTGATCGGTTTCATCTTGATTCATCCCCGGACTGGATCGGTTTCATTCTTCAAAGGCGACGCGGTCTCAATCAACTCAGGTCCAAACCCACTCCGCTACACACTCCCCGAGACAAAAGATGCTGGCAGTTGCAGCTGCTGTTGTTGGCCTTTATGGGGATAGCTGGCGGTTGAAGGGGGGGGGGGGTAGGGGATGATTCGCCGTACGTAGTGAGGAGTAGTGTGTGTGTTGGCGTGGTTGGTGGTAGTGAGGTGCACCTATGGAATGTCCTCGAAGGTCGTGTCCCTTGAAACGGTCTTTGGCGATCGAAGCGCTCTCGGTGTCCCTGAAGTCCACAAACCCAACATCGCTGCGGTAATTGCGGCGTGACAGGAAAACAAACGAACGCGGCAAGGGTGGGGGACGACGACGACCAAAACAATCGTGAAGGAGGCGTGGCAGGGGGGGCGGGGGTATGTGCAATGGTCAGAACCAAACCAAAACTGACAATCTGGACGCCTTCAAGACGAGTGATACCAGTACTGTAAAACTTCGTATAGGTTATAGATTATACTATACACATGAAACACGTACGCATCAAGACTATGCAAATACAATACCAGGTATATACAATAACTACACCTCGGTATGCGCGATCGAAGGATCACACGCTGCTTGCAAATATGAGCTTCGAGGATTTCTTCGATCCAGAGGCTGAGGTTATTTAATTTCTTTCAAAAATACAGTTTTTAAGTTTATCATTCTATTACCACACGGTACGAAATACGTCGCGTTCTACATATTATTTTCCTGCTGTTCTTTCCAAAACTGGACTATTCAGCGGGTCTTGCAATGCCAAGATGGATGATCAGAAAAAGCTCCATGTACCAAAACAACAAAACTTCGGATACTCGCTACACCCCAACAAAGCCCTCATTACAAGAATGGTAGGAATGACGAGCAGAAACGCACCCCATACCTGCATCTTCGCGATGGGGCTTTCTTCAACATAATATTTTTATATTTTGGGTGATAGCTTACAAAAATAGTATCACACGCAGCCTGCAAAGACGAGTTTTGACTAAATAAATCTCGATTTCACAGCAGTAGTCGTCATAATTTTATGACGACCAGCGCAAGTTTCTACGTCGTAGCGAGTTACAGTACATATCTTGATAAAACACTGTGCTGCCACCGAGTTTGGTTTACCCGGTGTACCCTTGCTGTACTACCCAGGGGGTGTACCCGGGATGTCCCCGGGTATCACAGGTGCATACAGAATATGCGGATGGTACGACGGATGTGGTCTACAGGGGACATCTTGGACACATCCCGGGGTTTCATAGGTTTACGAAGATTGTCTTGCAGGTAAAACGGATAATGCTGCTATGAATCGATGTATATCCGTCATTTGTGGCGACAAAGGTGATCATCTCACGGGGTGCCTTCAGCCTCACTGGCCCTGAGTTGCGTAGTCATCCACCCGACTTACCATAGGGACCAAAACATCAAAGACTTACATCTGAAAATGTGATGGAAAAAAACAAGTAGTTTGTTCCCAAAACGTTAATACAGCAGTAGTCAAACCTGCAGAAAATATCCCACTAATTCCAATAACAGCAGTTCAGTAAGTCCCACGCCAAACGTGTGTGTAGTTAATCGTATATAATATATGTATACTATATATAACACGCATGATGACAGCCCCTCTGATATGAACAAAAAAAATGTAAGCTGATTTTTGACAATGGGGAAGGTGCAAACGCGGAGCGATGATTTTTAGGAAAAATCCCCAAGGGGAGGTGGGCACTTTTTTAGTAGGGGGGCCTGGGAAAAAAAGAAAAAAAAGAGAGAGAAAGATTTCCCAAGTCTTTCGGAGGTTTTTTCGATTCGGGCTACGGGGTTGCTCAATTTTTCGAGTTTTGGTTTTCGGCCATGTGCCCTCTGCTGCGAGGCCACCGCGAGCGCTACAGTTTGAACCTCGGCATGAAAGTAGGCTCATTCGAACAATCTTGTGTAGGGCTATCGAAGGTGTTGAAACCAACTCAATGCGTGGGAGCATGAAGGATATATGTATCATCTGGCAGAATTTTTTCCTGAAAAAAACAAGTTTTGCGGTATGGATGACCCACCAAGT